>JAQGAK010000155.1:0-134545 GCA_034696945.1 Lipothrix lubbocki
GTATTGTAAACTTATATGAAAATTTTGTGTATGAGCTCGCTCGGAAACACAATAAATCATTCATTCATTCATTCATATTAAATTATTCACGGGTTTTGTAGACAATGAAATTATATATCTAATGGTACTTATAGTTTTTCAGGGGACTACGGGTTAGGATGTATTAAGAAGCTTAAAAACATTGGTAAAGTAGATTCATTCCTGCTAAATAAGATTTTTAGAATAATTTTTTTTAATGCTCATAGTTTTTGCTGTAATTAGGCAGATAGTGATAATTATTTAATACCAAAAAATGAGCAAAAATAGAAGCGATAAAATTAAAAAATTAAAATCAAGGGTTGTGCAATGAGCCAGGCATAACAAAGTACCACAGTTCTGAAATATTTGCCATGACTCTGCTACCATCGCCGTAACGGCGATGGTTTTTCTCTAGTACCTATACTATAAGTTGCAGGTAGTAAAAGCAAATTAAGGACAGAAAATCTTTTCCGCTAGATATTGGGAGACCATGTTGTGCCCCTACTTCAAAGAAAGTAGTAAATTAATCACTGCATCTGCCAGAGTAGACTATGTAAGGACTATTATATCTGTATCCTATCTAGTTCGGAAGAGAATTGCAGGTCCCTTCAATAATTATCAGATCTCGGTTGCGCTACTTAATGTCATATGAGCGTTATAATCTCAAAATCCTGACTTTTATTACCTCCCCCCAGTCCCGCCGATTCCTTCAATTATAACAGTTTAACAACGCGTCCCTGTAATCACTACAACCTAAGGATATAATCAAGAAGCAATGCAATTTTGCAAGATGATACCATGCGTAAATACATATATCCTACTAGCTTTGCGAGATGTGTGCATAGGTATTAATATATTATTACATGAAAAGAACACTATAGGGAAGAAGCTACCAATGAATTCCCATGTGTTGCATGAAGTACCAGAGATTAAAATAATCTTCTTACAATATTTTTGCTAATGAATGGGGGAAAGGGGAACAACAGCTGCATTCAGCCTGGAAGAATGATTAATTAAGTTCATGGAATAAGAGTCAATGGAAAGACATTGCTTTTGTAGACGTTCTCCCAGAAAATACTTGCATATTTCTATTACGAAATAGGTATAGGGTAGATCACAGAGGCTGCTCCTCCATCAAAAACCAATCTATTTCTGCATAAGAAACTCAAATGTATGGATGTGGTCACATTGAAGCGACATAATATGTTTTGTCAGTACTCGAACAAAGCAAGATACTTTTCACCGAATAATATTTAATAGTTGTACCAGTATTATTCCGGCTGATATTCGACATTGTCCGTGTTCCGATGTGGTTTCTTTAACATAGAATGTTGCAAGCATTCTTAGGATGTACCTTTTAGCTGACAAAAGCTTTATTCAACCCGTTTTACTTTCAGGAATTTATTTTTTCGACTATTGCTGCTTGTATACCTTTGTGTTCTCGTCTTGACTTTTTATCACCAAGAGAACCAAATTATTAAGCGATATGGGATGTAACCAGTTCTAAACAAACTTTTTGCAACAACAATTTTGACAAATTGAAATTTTAATGACTTCCCACAAAGTTTTGACTTTATTGCTCCTACGCGCTACGTCGAAATCCTATAAAGTGTAAACTGGCAAACTAGTGCAAGGTCTGATCTCTGATTTCTGATAGAAATAGAAAAGGCATGTTTTTGAGCCAGAGCTGGAAACTTCAACTGGAACGCACAAAGGAATAAAGGAAAGCTTACAGCAGCCTGGCTCTATTCCCTTTCCCCGCATTTGAATCTTGAGTGTAAATAGCAGAGAGAAACTAGAAAGCAGCAACGTGTATTTATTTGTACACTCATACTCATACCGTCATACCCTGTTTTCGCTTAACCGTGGGCCATGGCTTGTAGTTTGTAGTATGACATCTTTTATCCCCTGTACTGACTGATTGATAACGATAATAAGGTTTAAAGGTTTAAAAGAGAAAGTACCAGAGGTGGGTAGTAGCTAAGCTATTAGCTAGTAGTTTTAGTAGCTAGTTTAGTAGTGCTCCGATTGTTACAAAACTCAAAACAGAACTCACCCTGCGGTGTGTATGAAGAGTTAAAACAAATGTAAGTATGAAATTACGAAACGAAATGGTCGAGTTATCTGCCTGTATAATATACTGTTATGTATGTATATATTTGTAATCTCTGTATCAAATACATCATGTATCTCTCATCACATAATTTATTAATATCATTTTGAAATACCTTGTTAAGACTTGGTATGATTATTAATAGCTTTGTACGAAACAAATCAGTCTTAAAATAGCAACTAATGAATGAAATTGACTCATAAAGGTGAAAGGTGAAGGAGACGTTACATCGTTCCATGTAGGTTAAAGGTGGAAGACAAGTCTAAACCTTTGAGATGGCGCATACAGCATTTACACACAAAGGTGATGGTGACAACGATTTTGACAAGCATTACTTGAAAATATCTCAAGTTGATAATCATAAGATGTCTTCCACGTCTATCGGCTCGGATTTTGATTATGCACGCCGCTGTGAGCAAAGCTACACCAGCTCAGACTCGGCCTGGAGTACCACCAGTGAAAGCGAAGACGACGGAAACGACTGCCAGTACTCAACTTCAATAGGCAATGAAAACAGAGACAATGAAAGTCAACATAAATACGAACAAAAGAGAGCCAATCATTCAGTCCCTGGTGACAACAAAAACGGCAGCAGTGGCAAGTCTAACAGGAAAAAATCAATTAACGACAATACTCCAGATCCTTTAACAACAGGTCGGGTGGAGGAGGATGAAGATGAAGGTACAACCGATGAGAGTATCTACTGTAATGACTTGTTGGGCTACGATTTATCGGACCGCTCGGAATCAGTGGATTTGAGTGAGTTGGACAATTTACGCGAAGACATTGTTTCGCCTGATCATAACCCCATGGACAGTAGAAATGATGACATCGAGTCTGACTCAACTAATTCGGACCACGACGAGAACGGTACAGCGTCATTGCCTTTTATGCCAAGTTCCTTACTAAGATTGTTACTAAAATATACTGATTTACTGCAGAACAAGAGCGGTGGGATCGTATTTCGAGAAATGTCGAGCGCATGAAGCTCCTGCTAATGAAATATCCAAAATTTACGAGTCGCGTTGGAAATAACAACAGTAAGTGGATGAGTGCCTAACACTTTGAACTTTCTATTCTTATTGAGGTGGCTACCTACTTTGCTTTTACATACACATTTACAATAGTCAATAGTATCGATAGCGTTATTTCAACGTTTATATTCATAATAATGTTAAATTCGCTACCTTTGCATTATTAACGCACTATAATATACAACAACTGTTGTGCTACGTACAGTTTTTGACTTCTTAAGCCTACTCTAATAATGTAATGTATAGCTTTCCAAAGCATATTTATTTACAAAAATCCGCACGGTACTCATGCTCTATTATATATGAACCGATAGTTATATCTGCCTTGCACACCATGATGGACACCCTTGAGGAACGAAAATCTCCAACGTCGGAAGATATAAAAATGGTTGAGGATCAAATGGAGAACTTCAAATCTATCTTGTTCGCCGAGATTGAAGAAGATGTATTGAAGTGGAAGGCTCAAAGAAGAGGCTTCAAATTCTACGTAATGAGATGCTTCTCCATGATAGCAATCATGGCTGCTGTTGTTTCCGTGGTTTTCAAGTTTAACTCTTGACTCTAACTTTTATCAAAACCTTAGAAAATTTATTACCCCTTTCTTTAAGTGTTGAGATTGAGAGTTCAGATTATTTAGTGTTCTTATACTTTAGTTTGTTTTTAATAATTAAACAAAATTGCGACAATAACAGTTTTAAAGACTTATCAACAACTTTAATTAGACTAAATTGCCCTTTAAAGTTCATATTATTGCCATTTTCTTAACTGCTTTCCTTTTGAATTCGTCGTCATAAAAGCTTTAATACGCTAATGATTAATCCCATTTAATAGTAGAAACCGCCGCAATCTATTTAATGTGTTGACGTTGACACATGAATCCCGTGTATTAATGCTTGCAATGCTGCACAGTGTGCCCGGGAAACTACTTCGGTCCCGTAATAACTAATAAACTAATGGAGAAAATTATGAGCGCAACGAAGTTCCTAAAGATAGAAATTATTGAATAACCTTAAAGTAATAAATCACTGCACATTATGAATAAATACACTATTTTGCAACAATCAAATGAAGGAAGCTAAAACCAAAATTCTAGCTCCGGAAATTGATACCTACAGTTTAAGTTCTTAGCTGCTCCAAATATCTATAAATTTTAGACCTGCTGTTTTTTTATTTTCAATTCTATAGACATAAACTAGAGACATACATATAAGTTGCATTTCTTCAGTCATCTTCCTGTTGTAGTAATTCAAAAGCCGTATACGTACAACCGGAACTATACCGGAAGCAATAATAAATTACAGAACTTATTAAATTGTGTGGCTGTAAAAGTGGAAGGAAAAAAATAATAACGATAATTACAAATCACTACTAAAATGTTGATAATTCATTTCGCTAAAAAATGTTATTACAATATATTGAGATATAAAATGAACGTTTAACTAATTTATTTTATTTACTTAGCGTGAGAGGGTATATATGATTGCCCGCCATAAAACCTGTGATTGTTTAAATAATAGCACTTAGTTCCAATTATATGTATTACATCAAGTAAATAAAGTGAAGTACAAAATTAAAAAGCAGGATAATGAGAAATACATAGTAAATGCATGCGAACTGTAGATATCTGCTAGAAAGAAAATCTATTCGAACCCTGTAAACGTTGCGTTTTCCTGTCCCTACGCTGTACGTGCACAAGTCAGTGATTTATATTCCAAAATCACTAGAATCTATATGTAGAAGGATGAAAATATTTGAGAGGAAATGTGAAAAATTATACGAAAGAATTAAAATTATTACATTATTGTGCATTTTCCTCCCTACACATTTTTTGAAGAATGATGGCAGACATATTCACTTATTTTCTGAACCCAAATGTACAGGTACATTTAGGGTATAATATACTCACTAGAGCATAGAACAAAAATTGAATGGATTGTTGATAAGTGTTATGTACAGCTTAGAGTCAGAAAAGTGAGGGCACCAAACGAGAATTCGCAAGTTTAACTTGTCTATTCCCGAGAAAAGTACCTCCCCCAGAGTAGCAAACGTTGCATTGAAAAGTGAGAAGTTACTTATGACAAGTTAGAGGGGATCAATCTAAAGGTATGATGATAAGGTTCAAGAAGAATACGGAAGCGAAAGCATAAAATATTATATGGGAGAGATGTACATATATATATATATATATAGGTATAGTCCTTTCTCTATATATTTGCCATATATAGCTTTAAAGAACATATGCTATATATGCTATACTATTATAATGGTTCCTATTATATATATAATAGGAAGAATATATTGGGGAAAATAAAAAGTATATACACGCAAGGTATTTTAAAGTATAATATTCAAATTATATCATACACAGGAAAGTATATATTATAAGATAGAGAGATTTCAAGTGAATTAAAGTTAAATATTTCAGAATCCCTGCCAACCGAAGGAAAAAGTCTAAAAAAGAGCATTTATTTCCTCCCAAGAATTATTGCTACCGAAGTGCATCCACTCAACTCGCAGACTGTGAAAGGGTTGTCCGAGAGGACTGAGAATTGTTCTTTTGACAAAAAAAATGATTATTCCCCTGCAACCAGGTAGAGTGCGTGCAAATTGTGAACTACACTTGTAGTGATACGCTATGTAAGTAGATGTAGTCATCTACTAACACATAGGTATATACTTACGTAATTAACAGTAAATTTCGCAACTTTGGCTTAATTGGAAAGATCTAATGCATATATGCATCACTTGGTGTTTACGTCTTCCAAAGGTGTAAGCTCCAACTTTTTTTTATTGATAAACTGTCAATAACTGTGACTTTGATGGTGTGAAAGTTTTTCAAGTTCCCTGGAATGAATTATTTATTATACACATCTATGCACGTAATATGTGAGTAAGTACTTGGGAATTAGTAAGTTTACAGACTGGATTTAAAAGTCTACATGGATCAGTAATAAATTAAAGAGCTTGTTCAACTTCGGGAATATTAATTGTGTGGCGGTTCTAATGTCCTATACTGACTACATAGTAAACAACGTTGACCTTACGGAGACTGTGTAAAATTTGCTGTGCCAAGTTGCGAATATTTTTCCTTTGCATTGTGGGTGGTCTGTGCTCTATTATATACATTGTGTATGCCTATGCATCTGCATTTTGATTTTGCCGAATGAATTCGGAACAGTCAGCTTTTTGAAACACAAGTATTGAATTTGGTGGATGTTCAGAATTGCGGTTTAGTATATAGAAAAAGGTGGTTGCTACTATCAGGCATCTTATCTCGTTCGGCTGATAAGATCTCAGGTGAAAAATCAGCTGATTCATATATATTTATACTTAAAAAACGGGAATCTTATTTGTTGTGAAGTTGATTGTGTTAAATGTGAAGTAGAATTGGATACTTTGTTGTGTATGTTGAAAATCTAATACGTTTATAATAAATAAAAATCATTATTTATATTAAAACTAGAAGTTATTATAATTTGTCAAAGTGGGTCCACAAGTATCCGCGTTTACGACCCCGCTTCGGGTTGAAACCCAATCTCCCGAGACCGATCCAGCCTGTCTCTCCCCCACTAAGGACGACGACTTGGATTCTGCATCCGACGAAGAGTTAGTGGGCACGGGAGATATACAAGATTCTGATGAAGCGGCCGCTTTGTGTGTCCAGACTAGCAACGTCACTGGATCTCCCATGGGCACTGATGGAGAAACATCCAGTACCACAGGTGTAGATGTAGAGAATTCAGTCGTCTGTACTGCAGAGTCCTCAGCTCAAGACTGTGAAGGGTCTGCCAGGACCTCAGGATTGTCCAAAACGGATTTAGCTGTTATCAAGAATGCTACCCCCCACACTTTGAAAGATCGAGTTGACTCGGGAATGAATCACAGTAGCAATGGGGAGACTACGTATGCAAGACTTGATGACCCCAAGGTTGTTCTATACGACAGGAAGAAAGTGCAAATGGGGTGGAAGGCAAAAATGCCCATCGGTTGTGGATTTGTGAATTTGGGAAACTCTTGTTATTTGAATGCCACCCTACAGACCTTATTTCATACCCCAGCATTCATCAATTGGCTCCTAACTGATGATGAGCATCGAAATAAATGCCGTACCCAGTCTCTGCACCAGTGCATCATTTGTCCAATGGCCACAACTGCTTATGAAGCCTACTACCGCAACAATCACAGCCAGTCCATCCGGCCCATCTTGATTCATAATAAATTGAAATGTAAACACTAAGCACTGAACCTTTTTGAAGTACATATTTCACATTAATTTACAACCTCATAAGCTATTGTAATTAATAATGTTATTTTTAATTTACTTGCAGTGATTGGAAAAAATTTCACAAATGGCCGTCAGGAAGATGCCCACGAATTCATGAGACTTTTACTAGAATCTATGGAAGATTCCTATTTAACCGCTGCCAATGGTCACAAATTAGACAGTCGTTCCAAAGAAACTACTCCCTTGGCCCAGATTTTTGGAGGTTACTATCGGGACGAGGGTAAATTCCCTGCATTCATTTTTCATGCTCCGAAAACCCTAGAACATACTTTTACTTCGGAAAGTGTTAGGGATTATGTGGGTTGAGTTTGAATTGTAATGAATTAAATTTTTTGCAGTTACTTGCTTGAAATGTCAGTATGTCTCCACAACATTCCATCCCCAGGCTGAACTGCAGCTGGATATCAGGAACGTGAGCAGTATTGACGACGGCATATCCTTGCATTTTAGAAGGGAGCAGTTAGAAAATAATGACTATCGATGTGAAAACTGTGGTACGATGGAGCTTACAACCAAACAGCACTTTTTAGAAACTCCGCCGATTGTCCTCTGCGTACAACTGAAGCGGTTTAGGCAGCACGGAACCAAGATAACCAAACCCATTCATATTAACAAAACATTAAGTCTGAAGCAATATATACATCCATCTTCAAGGGAAAAACATCAAGTGAGAATTTTATTTTTCGGCTTGTATGTGTGGAACAATGTGTGATGGTTTTACGTACGCTGAATTTGTTTAATGTAATTGAATTCTTGTTAAAAGTTTAATTTTGTCTATGTTCCTTCCAGGACGCTGCTTACCATTTAGTGGGGTTGATATCTCATATCGGGTCATCTCAGAACTGTGGTCACTACACAGCAATTGCGGAAGCACAAAATGGTCTTTTCTATCATTTTGATGATTCTTGTGTCCGTATGACAAATCTGAAAAGCGCCCAAAATTCCGATGCTTATGTGGTGATCTATGAGATGAGCCAAAATTCGGGTATTTTGACATTGTTAAAACGCTTTTTGGAGTTGTGTAACTTCTGTGGGTAGTTAACTTAATTGTATATGATTTTTTTGACAGCTCCAACTATGCTGAATAGTAAAAGCTCATCCATTCTTGGTCCACCGGCGCCGGTTTCCAAGGTTTTGTCTTCAAATTCCGATAAATTTGCTATTCCAAAGGATACTGCAATTCCAAAAGCCAGACCTCCGGCACCTTTTCCCACTAGATTCCCCTTACCTGCGACCATGGACAAAATTGAGGGAAACGAAAGACCATTTTCTCCCTATCCACACTTCCCCCCATCATTAAATAATATGACTGTTGACGAAATCATTGACAAGTGGTGCACGGCACCACCAAGGCCCACAAGTATTTTGCATCAAGAAAGTCCTATATTGAATAAAACTAAAGGTAAGTTTGAAAGGAGAGCAGACCAGCCCAGTGTATGTATAATTGGATTAACAATAAAATTAGCGTTAAACAGGAATAACGTCTCTTGCTATCTGAAATACAGATCCTGGAAGCACCAGTAAGGATGATTCTGTCCCCAAAGAACCAGTTGTCACGGCAAGTGGAAGCCGCAAAAGATCACTGGATCAGATACAGGAAGAGGATGAATCAGACACTGGAAAGGTGATCTTGAATTTTTCTAATAAGAATTTATTCGTTGAACATTCTAATAATATTATTTTAATGTTTACAGGCATTTAAAAAACCTCGCCTTGAATAGATGCTACTGTTTAATCGTTCCCCAGTTTTACAAGGTGCTATTATTGACTTTGGCGAAGACCAGGATCTTACGAAAAATCTACAGCAAAATTACTTGTTGTATATACTGTTTTATTTCTTTATATTTTGTAGGTAACATTTGTATAGAGTAGTAATAGTAATCCCAATCGAAATACTCCTTTGGTTTTCACGTACCTTGGACCTCATGTATGAAATTAAATTTAGTAAGCGTTGGTTGTTATAAAGATTAGGAAATTTAAAATTTTGTCCAATTAAAACTCATAAATTATGTATGTATATTTATGTTTGTACTGTGCGTATTTAGACATTGATAATATTGTTAGCTTTCTGTGTATTATGCATTGTATAAAACCACTCGTTAAAATTGTAAAATTCTCTCGATGAACCAATTTCTCAGCTCTAACATCTGCCTATTTAATTATTTATATTTACTTATCATGTAACTGTCATCTACATCTATACTTGTACTGTAGTTTTCAGTAATGTTAATGATATTGTTTTGAAGATCCTTGTAACTACAATGTACGTTGTACGTGTGGCAAATCGTATTTTCTATTTCTTGAATCCTATGAATTTTATTGCCCAAGACATACGGTTATTTGTCATTTCATTATAATGATAGTGACATCCGTACTTTTCAATTTATGCAATGGATGCGTGTACATAAAGTTCGTTTTATTATTGATGAGCTTTTTACATCAGTTCACACAGACATAGACAGCTTCAAAATATTGCATGTAGATTCTGTTATTATTGTTACTATATTCTGTATAAACCGCTGTTGCTGTGTATAATATTATAATATATGGATCCTGTCTCTGCCCACCATTCAACAAGATTTCAGAACAAGACTCCAACGGGTAATGAAGTCATGTTAAAGCTGTTTGAGGAATAAAGCAGGTATGAATGGATCCGGTCAAGTTAAATAAACGTGTAATAAGTACTCAGTACTATTATACATATATGTACGTGCGCTTGCATTGGAACATAGAATCCAGAGACTTTTTCATATTTTTGCTTTGGTAGAAACTGATTTTCATAATGGTAAAAGTTGTCGCATCTCAGTTATACCTATAGCAAGGACAACAGCAAAACCGAAAGCTGTCAAGCTCTGAACGAATTTTTATAGCGTGCATTGAGCCTCAAACAGAACAAATTGCCGAGGACATGTTGGAGATAAAGAGGAGATTGAAAGATGAAGTTTACTTGGCACGGCAGATTATCAAGAAAGATACTGATTAGAATGTATTTACTTGATATATCGACTTTTTTATACTAAGATAACAAGTAGTAGTACTTGGAAATTGGCACGTTTGCAATATTTTGTACTGATCATTCGTAGATACTGGAGAAATCAAGTAAGCAAATAGATTCTTATCTTATCAGTGTAAGTTAAAAATTGAATCAGAAAAACTGGAAGTGTATAAGTAGCAAGTTTGCAAATGTTGGGTTTGGTGCTAACACAGGTTTGTTCGTTTTTTATGGTCGTGTAATTAGTGTGGAATTTATTTATTACGAAGATTTATGTTGCAATACCAAGAAGTAAATTCTTCACCACTGTGCATATGTATGGTTCTGTTCTACTAATCAGAAAGAGAACAACATTTTTGGAAGTAGCTATACGGACAACACTGAAGTATCATCAGACACGTGAGCTTACTGAGATTGGCACAGGAGCTCGGGGCTGTTATCGGAAAAAAATATTATTGATAATATTGAATGTTTTTTTAAAAAATTGACTATTTAATAACGAACATTTTACACTACTTGTGTGTAGCCTTATAATAGCCTATACAATAATTACTGTGATCAATGTAGCCATGAGCTGCATTGTAGTAACTTCATTTACCATTCTTTGCACTTATTTAATAAAACTAACATAACAATAATCGTTGACTATTCGAACGATTTTATGTAGATGGGTTTAGATTGCTTCTTTATACGCTCTTGTACAATTCCTTGTTCCTTCCCCTTACGTTTAGCCATGGACATTGGAGGTAGATTTACAGGTCGGGGGTAAGGTATCTTGTAATGTAAGGCTGTAAATTAGGAACGTCATTTAGAATTCATTTCACAAAGAGTATCTGATATTCAACGAATCCTCTTTCTCCCCAGACAGATGTAACCAACACTATTTTCTCTAATGATCTATACTAATTATGAATGCATCATTTTATTTATAATATTATTTGGGATATTGTACCTATTTCGATTCTTGCCTCTCCTTCCTTAATGCAGTCACCAATAGCTTGAGGGTCAGTCAAATGTAGATTTTTCCGAAATAGTATCCGGGACTCATCACGAATATAAGCACGTTCTGACTCCGTAGTAACTGGGTCGCCTCCTTTAGACATCCAAGTTTTGCTTAGATGCATTAATCGCCGGTACAATGATCTCACTTCAAGTCGTTGAGACATGGTAAATTAATGAGCAAAAGATCAAACAGTCATTCCCTCCCAATCAACCGTACAGTAAATTGTCAAACTGCAAAAGGATCAAACATCATAAAGACACATCAGCCCACCTGTACTTGTCAATCAACAATTGCCTGCACATAAAATAAACAGATACAGGACGAATAATACGAAAGCCTGGAAGGTACTGGTTAGAAATTTGACCAGTATAAATAAATAAATTACAGTAGATCCAACAGGAGACAAACCGCTTGAGCTGTCTAGATTTCCAGCATAAAAAATTAGCCTTGACGAGGGCCACAACTGCCGGAATCTGGAGCCAATGTAGTATAGACCCTGATGATATATTTGCACTAGTCGACGCAATGCGTCCGTGATGCAACTTAGCCAAATCCCGAATAAAAGGGTATTGGGTAATCCGTTATTCTAAAATTCCTATATACTAAATCCGTTCCAGGATTCAATGCCGTATTCCGCAGTGCGTCCAAACAGTCTTGCAGGATGTCAAAGGGCACAGTAACCTTTTCCCAGTGGTAAACGTTTTCAATAATTTGTGCCACACAAATGGCAATGGGTTTCGAGATATCTCTTCCTTTGATTTCGTCAGTAGTGAGTCAATCCCACAGTTATTATTTTGAGCATCGACCGCCAGCCCATAAATTATGTCCGTATAGGCACCGCTATCACATGTTCCGATTGCAATTATTATTCTGCTCCCCGTCCTGCAGCGAATTCCAAATTACCCGGACCGAATTTAGAGCAGAATCACTTCATTTTCAGGCATTACCGTCTCTATACATTACAAAAACAAAAGCTTTTTCAATTCCTTTTTTCAAACTCTGCATTATTATAGAACAAACATATAACAACCCTCTATTAACAATACTTACTGCGTTAGAACAACTTTATCATCACAATTTACCATTTAAGGTCAGGAGTCAGGACAGGTCAACAGTAAGAAATCCCACTTTACATTTGAAAAAAGGCGCATTTATTAAATATTTTTGTGTGTATTTTACGCACTTTAATCAGCAAGAATAAATAAATAGAATAATTAAGTATACTTAAATATTGTGTTTTTCTATTTTCCCCAATGTTCCTAGTTGTGCTCGCGCAAGGAAATCAGTTGTTATACTCGTGAATATTTTGAGCGTTTATTTTTGTATTTTTAATGTTCACCGGAGTATTGCCGAGGCTTAAAGCATGCGAATAAAAATAAATGAAGAAGACCTTGGAGACCCGCCAGATTCAAAATTACAAACAGTGAACAATATATAAGGAACGAGCAGTGGAGAGGGTACGGTACAGAGGTTTAATGTTTAATATAGGGAAAAAGAAGTAAGAAAAACGTCAGCGAATGTGTAAAAAAAACTTTATTTAGTTCTTATTTTCTCTCGTCGTCTTCTTCCATCAAATTTTGTCTATATGGAAAAGTAGTCAACACTATCAACAAGAACAATTTATGGTAAGAAAATAAATTATTCTATAATTTCATTTTCATTGACGGATCCAATCCAACGGTATACTGACTTTTTGGGGAGAAGAAAACAAATAGTAAATATCGGACAACCTCGAAAGAAAACCGTTGAGCTGGGTCGTACATATAACTAAAGTATACATAATAGGAAGATCTGATTACTGCGATACCTTGAAGTTGAATTTAAATAGTATACATAAGGGGAAAATATTTGTTTTGGACGTATTAGTCGATTGAGCATTCTTTTGTGTGTATTACGAACTGTTCTGACAGACAGAAGCGAAGGTTACTTTATAATAATTTATGGTTTGTTTAAATTGTTTTATATCTGCAGCCGTGTGTAATTTAAGTTAAATATTAATATACAATGTAAACGATTTTGTTATCATTTACAACTTACAACTTGTAAAGTTGAATTTTTGTATATTAATATATTATTTGCGAATTATTGAGAAAAGGCTTTTGTTTACTATTTTATAATTTATTGTATACTTGTAAAGGTGGTTTTGAGATAGTGATTGTGGTAGGTACGGATGAGTAAAAAAAGATGCTAAAATTGGAAGTGATGATGTGGTTTAACAAGGTATTTTTAATTTGTGAAATTCCAGGATTTTCAACACCGCTACTACACCCCCTGCTCAAATTGTGATTATAATCGTGTAGGAAAACACTGCTTCCATAGCTTGGAATTGAAGCTTTAACCTGTTACATAGGACAATATTACCTAAGGCTGTGCTAAGTCATTTCCCAAAATGGACGTTACCAAAAATAGTAAGATTGTTTGTTGTTATTTCGTGTGTAGTAGATTGTTCTAGTTCTGTTAAATATATGAATAGGTTCATATTTTATGAGTTGATTTAGATGTGATCTGTGGCATGTTTATTTATTAATTAAATATTGCCTAGATTTCGATGATTTGCTGCCGGAGATCATGGAAGCCATCGACCAATGCAGCTTCATGGCAATTGATTGTGAATTATCGGGATTGTCAGTCACGGACGACAAAGATAATTATTTCGAAACGGTGGAGGAGCGGTATCAGGTTGTTCGCAAGTCCGCAACCCAATTCTTAGTCGTTCAGTTTGGCCTTTGCCCGTTTTTTTACAATGCGGAAAAGGACGAATTCACGCATAAAGCTTACAATTTTTATACCTTTCCGAGAAACTCTGGCCACAACACTCCCAACATACGCTTTCTGTGTGAGAGCTCTTCGCTAGATTTTCTTGCATCTTGTGGGTTTGACTTCAACAAACTTATTTATGAAGGTAATAACGCTTTATTGTTTTAATATTTTAGATCTTTGGGGAAGATTTTGAACCTAAGTGCTGGTCTTAATTTTAATTTTTAGGTATTCCATATTTGACCTTTTCTAATGAGGAAAAAATGAGAAAGGGATTTGAGAAGCGCATTGCTTTCCTGAATGAAGAAAATTCTGTGCAATTATCTGTTCCTGAGAATTTGAATCCTTTCATGGAGGAGACCGAGGAACGCGTGAAGCGGCTCAAATTGAGCCATTTAACGGAAATTACTTTAAATAATCTATCGAATTACCAAAGGAAACTGATATTTCACAATATCAAACCTAAATATGCTAATTCTTTATACTTCGAAACGATTGTCGTAAGCGATGATGAAGGTGATGATAAAGAAAGTGACGCTTGCGAATCGCCTACATTGAAATCCGATGATGAATCCGCTGACGCTAAAGAGGGCAAGTCAGAGCCCGATGCAAAGAAAGAAAAAACGCAAAGCAACGGTAAACCGGCGCGTAAAACCAAGAGTAGGGTTTTAAGAGTAGCAAAATTATCAGTAGAAGAGCAAGAAGCCCGTGACGCAGAAAAAAAGCAAACTGAAATGGACAATATCACCAAAAATGTGGGCTTTTCGAAGGTTATACGAAAAATAAGCCAGTCTAATAAACTTGTTGTGGGACATAACATGCTGCTGGATGTGTCTCTCACGGTGAACCAGTTCGTGGATGAATTGCCGCCAACACTGGCTGATTTCAAAATCCTTGTTCAAGCTACTTTTCCGAATTTGGTTGACACAAAACTAATGGCGTCTTCCCATCCATTCAGGGAACACATTTCCTCGACTGTTCTGTATGATCTGGTGAAAAGAGTACAAAGCGAACCATTTACTTTGCCAGGTATATTTTAATTTTACAATTTATTCTGTTGTCGCTGACATGTATTTTAAACGGTGGACATAGAAACAGCGTTGTTTCATTGGTTTAAAATTGTTGTCATTTTTTTAATTCAGGAGCTAAGAAGGTGCAAAATAAGAACTCTGGCGGGTATGACTTGCACGACAGGAAGCGTCATGAAGCCGGGTATGATGCTTACATAACTGGTCTCTGTTTCTTGGGTATGTCGCAATATCTTGGGGTTTTGCATAATCCGAAGAAACTTCGCGTGCTGCCAGACTCGCCTGTAGTAATGCCATTTTTAAACAAGTATGTGACGTTTGAACTTACATTTTTTGCTATTGCTCTAGTAATAATACAGTGTTAATAAGTATAATACAAGGGATTTACCTGACAGGTTGTTTTTGATGCGAATGTTGGATATCACCTACCTAAACATTTCTGGAACGGACTGTAAGTTGGGTTATTTTAAATACTTTCGGTATTATATTAGTACTAATTGCATATTTTAATCTTCCATGTTTTATTTTACTCTTTGTTTTTATAAACTAATAATAATTATTAATCTGCTTTTAAAATAGTGACTCCTTCGAGATCTCATGTTTTCCATGTGACATGTCCGGACACTGCTACTGGAAAGACGATTCAAAGTTGGTTCAGTCAGTTTGGTTAGTTAATTTTTTGCATTTCAGAAATATGCTTGTGGTTTTGTGCTCAGTTGATTACATCTGTATTTTCTTTCTTGCGTTAGGGCCAGTACAAATTTGGTGGAGATCTGAGACGTCATTGTTCGTGTCTTTGAACGACAAGGAACAATCGTCCTTCGTAGTCGGGAATATCGACAGTAAGCCAGGGTACAAAGTCATTCCATTTGAACAGTACCAAAAGCAACAAGCGGAAAAGAAACGTCCCTTGTTGAGTCGTAGTCCTGACAGAGAAGAAAAAGATGCTGCTCCAGCTTCCCCGAAGGCTTTCCCAAGTTCCGGGGAGCAGCAGAAGAAGCGACCAAAGACTGAGTAAGAATAATTTGGTGGTACTACTGGTGCATATTATTACTGAGTAGTTAATTGATCCTATATTTGTCGTTGCAGAAGTAAAGTCTCCAAACAGGTGAAGCAATTGTTTCACGAACCAACATGGAACTGATGGAGTGAAGTTGTGTGATACATATTCAGTTGTTTTAGTATGTAAATATTAATTACTTCTCGGTATGAAATGGATTGGTTGTATGATTAGCGTTCATTAACAATGATGTGTATAATCTAGAATGTAACCAAAATTAATCAAAATAATTCACGCTTTTAATTGGAAAATTATTGACACATCTATTTCGTCTATTTTGGCATTTAGTTTTCTGAGTTATTTAGAGAGACATATTAATAATCTGATTAGCTGTTATTCCATCTCCTGCCGTTAATTTAAATGTAAATATGGAAATCCTTTCATTAATACGCTAGTTACTTACTTCCATCTCTCTGATTAGTTAATATATATTTTTTATTCCACCGTGATAGGAAGTTTTAAAGTTGCTGTGAATCCTAAAAACCAATTTTCTTATTCCATTGATTATACCAACCATTTATATATATATATACCAATTAATGTATAGACTAAATGTTATGTTTCTTATCCTATGTTCTGATTTTGTAGCTTTCTAAGAAAATGCATTTATACATTGGGTATTTAGAGATTTTGTGTTGAATGTAGCAATATTGTTTAACCATGTGTGCTTAAAATAGTAGCTGTAGTTGCAAAGTAAATGAAATGATTTTTACAATATTTTATGAAATTTTTTATTTCAGTAGATTATATTTATTTTCAGCAAATCCTGTAGTGTTTTATTTATACAACATATAACATTAAGCATGTTTTCAATGCTTCAAATTATTTTGGATGTTTATATGATTAAAGGACCTTCATTATGCATGCTGCTGATGTAAAAATATAGTTCTGTTTCCAGTTCACAATTATTATACAATACTTACGTGTACTGAGTTGAGCATACTGTGTTAACACAGAGTATGACAATGATTCATTATACGATCGCGCTAGAAAAGGAGGTACAATTTATAATTTGCCAGTAAATACTGGTCCAACAATTTCATATGCGCTAATGGATGTAGACAATAAAATACAGCATGATCTGTGACAACGAAATTGGAAATTGTACTAACCACAGAAACTAACAAAACAGACGCAGTAATGCACACATTGATTTGTAGGTGGTGAAGTGTTAAAAGGTTGTATCACTACGATTTTTAATCCCACCACATCAAGACATTACTTTATTATAATACACATAACCGTTGTTTTAAGTCGTGTGCGTTACAAGTTTTGTAAATCAAAAATTGTTAACTTTCACTGCCTCTACGTAGTACTTAAGATTTAAATTTAAGATGAGGTTTATATTTGTTCTCAAAGCGTTATCGTTTGTATACAATAATGATCCCATTTACAGTAATATTTTATAGTCTAAAAGTTTGCGGACTTAGCGCTGTTCTGGTAAAGTAAAAACATAGCATTCGTTTGGTTCTGTACCCTTCAACTATTAATAGCTAAAATATAACATAATTTGGTATGACTAATAACAATAATTATTATACTTAAAATACAATGTGCTTGTGAGTAATGTCTTGTTGGCATTGATGCACGGCGTTGCGTTGATGCAAACGTTGATTTGGTCGTGGTAATATTGGCTGGAGCAGTTCTCGGCACTATGAATGCGCGGGTTCGACGCTAAGGCTATTTAAATTTGGGATTTCCAAGGGCATTGCACCTTAAAAATGCTGTTACTGTGTTAAACATCCAGCTTCAAGTGTGTCACTTGTATTTTTTTAACATTAATTAATGCAGAATGCACCGCCTGGAAACCCCTAATAGTAACGTAGCCATTTGCTATAGAAAAAGAGTTGAGTTTCAATATTTAGTTGTTTTCTTATAGAAGACAGGTGTGTTAATATGATAATAATAATCGATGGCACAATAAAATATAAAGAACTTTAGCAGTTTCCTCGTTCAGCTGATACAAACATTAATATTGTACACATTCGCATGATGTTAATCGCAGAACTTCCAACAACTTTAGGTTACGATTGCAACGGTGTTCAAAAATGTCAACGAAAAGTTATATATTATAAATTATAATAGCTGTTTAGAGTAGATAAATACTTATACAAACAAAAAACGAATAAACTGGAAATATTGCAGAATTTTTATTATTATCGTCATAGCTAAAAAGCTCATTTCAGTACGTCGTCTTGGTTTGCATAGGGTTTCTTCAATTATTCACTCATGAGTAATCGATGCGAATCTGAACCTCATCTTGGGACTTAGCAGGCCAGTAGAACTATATGAACAAAAAATCAAGCCAACTGAGCCACTAAGGCCCACGATGCAGTTCAGAGAGATTCGGTAAAGGCTTTGATCCATATTTGATGTAGATTTCAGCAGGTGTTACTTCAAATTGGACCCTGAGCTGCCGGGTCAGTGAACACTTTTTCAGTAATATTTGAACGTAAATAAAATAATAAAATACAATATACCAGTAAATAAAACAATAGTAAAGTACCAATTACCTTGGCGCCCTGGTCTTTAGCTATACATTGTATGTTTCTCAATATTTGAAGAACATGGTGTTGCGGGTGTTGCAGAGAATTTAATTCTGAATCTCGAGAGACATTTTTACATTAGATCAGCCCACTAGTTATGACTTTTTTACAGACTTAATTTTTTAACACTGAGGTTTATGGACAAAATTTACTTTTTTTAAAATGTTTTTATTTTATGCTCATAATTTCTGGAATATTCTCAACGGATTTCGACTTCTCTTTTGCTGCATTCACAATAAAATTCTCTACCAGATTTACTATTTTGCTTTGCCAAGTTTGAAGGATCTTTGTCAAACATTTTGCGTATGGTAAAAATGTGTATCACATTTCAACGTTCAACATTACAAAAAGATTTGCCAAGCCTTAGAAATAAGCAAAATAGTTATTCTTTTAGAGAATTTTATTTCAAATGCAGCATAAAAAGTTCATTGAAATCCGTTAATAATTATTGTAATTATGGCATTTCAAATTAAAAGGACAATTAATCTCACAATAAATAATTATGGCATAAAACGATCAATTTTGAAAATAAAAAAACTGATTTAATTCCCTATAATTTCCGAATATTTAAAATTAAGAATAATATTCTAGGAATGCTCATAGCATTCGTATCTGTGGTCCGATTTAGAAACTAAAAACGTGGATAGTTTCGGAATACAATTCTCTACATGCACATGTATTTAAAATATTAACAAGTATGAAGAGTACCTATAAATAAAACCCAGGGCGCAAAGGTTATTCGGCACTTCGTATATTAGTAATACAAAGCAGTATCGATGAGGCTTTCGGCTTTCCTAAACACACAAAACAACACAAACGTAGCTTGATGGTTGTTTGTAAGTATAGTAAAAGTCACCCTTGGAGGCCCGAGATATGATCAAGAGAGGTCGTTGGAGACTTCGTCGTCAATGATGAAGTTCTTCGGAGGTATACATCTCGATCGAAGTAATAATACTATGGAGTGTACAGATACTTACTGACAGGGCACAAAAAATTCTAGAAAATGTTATCACTTGCTGCAACAAGAAATGTTTAAATTATTAAGCTTTGACCGGTTTGACCCTCTATAGAGTTGGATTGTTTAAAAAAGCTTTAATATTTATTGTAAGTTTTAGCATATATAACAAACTGATTAGTGTGTGCCGAAGAAAAATGAAGCTTAAATATAGTAATCTCTACTTCCTTGATAGTACAATAGGAGGTTGATTGAGAGTATACTTTAGAAAAAGTAGTCTGACAACTCAGAATAGAATATCAAGTGAAAATGAATAATAAAGGAAAGGATGGGAATACAATAAGATGATAGACGTCGAGATGATGGGAGGAAGGAAATAATTGTTAAGTACTGCCGAACACGCGTAAATTGATAATAATGTGCTAATTAACCTGACGGTTGTGTCGCCTCATTCACAGTATCAAAGAAGATATGCAAACAGGTAACAAGGTCTATTCTTATGTGCCCATGTTCCCTATCTTCACATAAGATCATTGTTTCAAACTTATCTTATGCTAGTTATACCCATGTCGTAACAACCAGCCAACAGATTCGCAAGTTAGAATGTATGGGGATGTTTAAGCTCTTGTTGTTATTTCACTCAACAGCAACCGCCTCATCTCATTATTATTTAACATCCATGGTATCGCTCAATCCATACTTACACTATAGCTTCCAAATTGCAACGTTTACGCTTGAATCCACTAACATTATATCATTATGTTCTCAAACCATGCGGTTTTTTTGCACCTGATGTATGTACGTATAGAAAAAACCCCTGGACGTGTTACATAAAAAACTGCCTTGCAAATATTTTGAAATTAGGATGCATCTTATATACATACATTCAGTACTATTAGATAAGATATATTCATTAAGTCCTGTATACAAGACTCATCCGGATGTTCGCCCGATTTACACTTTTCCACATTTGGCTTTTGTGTAATTATAAGGATATTAAAAATATTAAGGATTATATATTACTAGTAACATAAATAATTATTAATCCATGAGCACTGTAAAGATAAACACTAAACACACTGTAATTATAAGTCCAACATACTCTAAATACAGGTTACTAAGCACGGGGATTTTAAGCAACCATTCAAACTAATGAAAATGAAGGAGATACAGATACAGTGTGTATAATTATAGCCACAAATATTTTTAAGAAAATGTTTAAAACAAGCCAAGAGACAGAGGTTTTCATGCATACATCCTGACCTGCCCAATGACGATCTATAGGATATTGTAAATTGTAATACATTGTGCTGAAAATCCCGAAAAGAAGAATTGCAAGAACATTAGAAGCTTATCAGGCAGGCATTACATAAACCTAAAAAACGTATTTTACATAATACAAGTCTGAGCGAAGCTTTCTCACAAAAGCGAAAAAATTCCAAGGAGTTAATTACAAGCCTGTTCCTATATTTCCTGAAGAATAAAAGATAATACACGTTATGTACGGGTAACCATCATGATCTTCAACGTTCAATAAAGATACAGAAACATACATATAGTATATATATATATATACATATATAGTGAAAATAACTGTGGCTGAGCCATCTCCGTTTCGCATTACCACCTATTTATTCACAACTGGTTGTAATTATAATTACTATGGGATGAAGGGATGGCTAGAACAATCATTATTGTACAAAATACGTAAAGAATCACAACTTTCCATAGAATCCAAAGATTCATCTGATTTTGAATCATATTTTGCAAATGAACGAGGGTAGCATATACTCTTCAGTATTATATTCAGTTTAGCCACTTCAACTCAGAAAACAAATCTGATAATAGCCAAGGAGCATTAAAAAGCTATACTGAGAACGCCTAAATCACGTCGGAACAAGCATGATGTTATCCAAACTAGGCAATCAATTAAATGCGTCCACCTTAAAATTCAACGAGCCTGGATGTAAAACTGATAGTAAACTGAAATAATTATAATTTTGGCAAGGTTATTATGTCAACAACACTTCACATTTAGTGAACACCATTAAAATAGTTATGATAAGGATGATGTGATTTCACTATAATAAAGTGTTTTGTATATTGAAAGATTGCTACCTCTTTTTCGCCCTCAACTGGAACACGAAAAGAGGCTCTTCCGTCATATGGCCTCTAATACATACTTACAGTAATTAACATTGTTACATGGGCAGCTTTCAATGTCCGTTAAGCATGCTGCCCATGTAACTACCTCCTCTGACTAATTTATGAGGCTCGACTCAACCACTATCGTTGGTTGTATCAGTTAAATGGTATTGAAGTAGCGACGGTGGGAATCTATAAATCAGAGGGATTTATTTATTTAAAATCTCTTAAAATGTACTCGCAATTTTTCCCTTCGAATCTCCGCAAGGAAGGATGAATTAGGTGACATTTATAGGTGCTGTCAACAATAATTTCTAATAGGTAACAACTACAAGGGTTAACCCTCTGTAATTAAAGGAATACTGGGTGTAAAATGCTCAAAGGCTGTATGAGGTGTATAAAATTGTTCGAATTTATAAGTAAATCGGCAACTTGTTAATTCTGAATGGGATGTAGTCATTGGA
Source organism: Lipothrix lubbocki (assembly GCA_034696945.1). Taxonomy (NCBI): domain Eukaryota; kingdom Metazoa; phylum Arthropoda; class Collembola; order Symphypleona; family Sminthuridae; genus Lipothrix; species Lipothrix lubbocki. The sequence goes on from JAQGAK010000155.1 coordinate 22,401, forward strand.
ACGACCAACCATACTTGCGACCAATACACTGAGTAAACGTACCTATGTTGCTTTCACGCTGCGCTCAACTTATGTTTACGGCTTGTGAAATTCGAATAATCTTAAATAATACACAAATAATTAGTAATTACGTTTTTATGAGTATGAACTTAACCCGCCTGACTGGAAAACAACAGCGTTGATGTACATAACTACACTGCCACACGCTATAATACACATAAAGATCGACAAAAGCAAAGATAGAGCACGGCGTCAAGCATACACGTACTTATCCCTTTATGTATTGAGCAGCATGTCATAAATTATACGGAACAAAAGTTGAATCGCAAGCGAGGAAAATGCATGAATGTTGGCAATTAGGCTAATATGTAGGTAAATAATATGCATGCAGAAGGTAAATGTACCTGCTTTGCCATTAAGTGTTTTCGTACACGCTTATAGGATTTATTTAGAGAAAAAATAATCGTAAAAAATAACAAGAACACCTTGTTGGACCCGACCCGACGGAAGGAAACTACTCATCATGAGGAGAATAGCAGAACTTATGATGTCTAGAGCACAGCAAGCTCCTCACGCATAATAAGGCACGCATTTCTATACATATATTCCAACCCCACCACCATCAATTTGATTGAAGCTACACGCACAGTTATAAACTGTATGGAGGATGTAGTCAAGATGACATGATTATTGCAGCTTTCGAGATTTCTCCCAACTGGACCATACACGTTGAAAAGTCTCAAGTATAGACAAACTCAAATCATGTAACTCATAACTTGTAATCAAATAGCTATATAAAGTTTTTTCATGCACTATCCATTGTAGAAACTGCAGTGGATTTATGATTTTTCCCTTCGAGGCGATGACCGATACTGAGATTACTAAGATTGATCTTTTACCTAATTTTTTATTAAGTTGGAAATCTCATATTGCCTTTACCCCATAGACTTCAAGAATATAAACGAAATAAGGTTGTAGTTAAACCTATAAGTTCAATAAAAAATTCGAGATGTATTCTCTCACTCAACAACCGCAAAGCAGTTTGGTAATAAACGTCCAGACATAATTTAAAATTAAGTCGAAAACAAATTCTATAAAATTTGGTATCAAGATAAAATTATAAAAGATAAAAGGCAGAAATATTTCATCTTGCTGAAGGCTAACTGTGCAGTTCACAAAGGGAAGAGAATGGTCTGAGAAATTACATGCGCGAAAAAAGTTCCCCGAATTCATAAATTGTGAAATGTGAAAGGATGAGAAGCTGTTGTAAAAGCGGCATTATTATTAAATATTCAATAAATTGCAAATACCAGGTTGGTTACTCGACTTATCTGCTTTAGTTCGAGCTTATATTTCGTTACTCGGAGCTAATCACGAGAATAATAATGATGATGAGACTGGTTCAAGTGGAGCAATGTGGAGAAATAAATTGTGGGCACGACCCACGACTTTGACTCAAACTGAAATTTATGGTTCGATTCTACATTTTTCATTTCATTAAATGACTACATTTAACACTGGATTTCTTGTTTCAAATCGTTTTGTCTTTCTCTATACGTACCGTCTCTAACCTCTTTACGATGCAATATGATAGCAGTGCTACCCCATAGTAATGTACATCATTTAAGCAATAGTTTACACTTACTATTAGTAATATCCTCGATAACTATGACGTGCTTTTACCCAATAATTTATACTTGATTCCTCTCACAATCGGTCGATCGATTTCCCACAAAGAAACTCTCTCTAACAATTCCACAAATAATTCCAACTGCCTGGCGCTTCCGTTCGTTAATCTCTTTTCATGACAACCTTAAACTCTGGAAACTATATCTAAAATTGAAATACCTATAAGCAGACTAACACGATCTGCCCAGTATTTCTTGAGAATTATATATTTGACTTGAATGCTTAAGACAAGAAGAGTAAGTTGTCTGCGCTGAAGACTTTACACATGTTGACTGTTGACATTCCACTTAATAAATACTAGATTCCGGAGCAAAAGTTAACCACGTCATAAAAAAGAAGTTTTTATCAGTGACGGCGGTAGTCATCAACACAAAAACAATTTGTAATTAATTGTACAGATAAGCCTTCACAGGTATTTGCTTCCTTGAAATGTTAGGTAATTGACCGTCACAAAAATTCCTGACTAATTTTTTACACATTGTTATACTCCGATAAGTTTAAACACGTGAATTTTCGTCACTGTTGGAAGGTTGGAACAACTATTTACAGAACGCGAGAGATGGTCAATATTAGGTCTGCGCTGAAAATTAGAAACAAGGTACATAAACGGTAAGAAAATTAAAAGATGCTACTACTTGCCAGGCAGAAATTTTAAATTCAAAACCCGTAGATACATACAGACCTAAGTATGTACCTAATGTATGTTGCTACAGAGTGTTGAACGGTTCTCCTCCTTCCCTTCGGGGCTTTCACTTTGTTTTGCAGACCAGACTCAACTCGAAGCGGCCAGTCCAACAAGATTACATTTTGCCACAGTTTGTAGTTCAATCTGTAAAAAGAAAAAAAATTATAGAAATTTACCGATAGAAACAAAAGCTGGTATCTCGATAATGTAAGACTTTGTATAGTGTGGTAATAATTCTATCCCACACATATTCAGCCCTTATATGGAATAGAATTACGACCGAGTCGAATTGATTTGGATCCATACTTAAAATTCTCCAGCCAACTAAAAAATAATGATAACCCTACAAATTACTCAAAAATTCAATCGTCTTGTCACCAGGTAAGGCGTTCAGATAGTTAAACGTCCCGAACCAGTTCAAATAATTCAATCATCTCATTCCGTGTACACCAAAAGTTGGAGACAACGACTTAATTAACGCCCAATCAATGAGCTTCAGACTTGAACACAGAGACACTCAAACCAGAATCATATTTTGATTGAGACAAACAAGGAGTAAGAAAGAGAGGAGGATCAAATCCCAATACAAGTAGAACTTTACTAATTGATGTTATAAATTCGGAATACTCTACATCCTCCTCCTCAAGAAATCATTCCGATTGAGCCGACAGTCAAAAGCCTGCTAATTATCTCATTTGCTATTCACTGCTTACCGCTGTTGTTCCTGCAGCTAATAACGCCGGTAAGTACTATATCAATACTATCAATGGCGTTTCACACAAAGCGAGCAGACGTGGAGGGATGTAACGTCTCGCAATCCTACAAAAACTTTCAAGACTCATCTAACAAGTACCTATACGCCGTTCGCAATTATATTCCCAATAGCCTCTATTTGTACAGCGAATAGTTACAATTAGCCCCGAAACTGACAGTAATTGATGGTAAGACCAAGTGACATGATAAAAGAAAAATACATAAATGCTTTGACCAGAGATCTTCATAATCACACGATATACGATGAGCCATCTGTGCTCTCCGAAACATCAAACGGATTTCAAGCAATTATTCCTTTTTAAACTCCCTATCTGATTTTCCTGATAATATCATCTTCTAAATAACATTCTTAATTGCCCACAAACATAAACTTTATGGGGACTTGCGAAAGCCTCAGCCGTACAAAAAAAAACTTCTAGCTTCTCAGTGCTCTGGTTTGAGTTGCAGCATGCGGGGTAATTAAGATTTTTTGCCAATGCTCTATAAAACATGATAGAGTAATAGAATAGTATGTGAAACAGATAAGCGACTATTGGCACGAGCATGAAAGGTAGCCACACGTTAAAATGATAACACCAATATATCATTTCAAAGTCCGTACATACCTGCATCTAATAAGAATGACGCTCGTCAGAGAGCTATACACTCATAACAGAGGTAGAGAAGTTCACAGTTCTTACAAACAAAATGACACAATACAGAGTTATCTGCGTTGTTGTTCAGAGAAAAACAGAGTTTAGTTGAAACTGAGGAGAGAAACCCGCCGGTAAGGCCTTCTGAAAGGAGAACATGACGAAGATGACACCTAGCTTTAGTAAGTCGTCACGACTTCATTTAACTTCTCAACCATACCAGCATAAAAAATGGATCTCATCACATAACATTTCTTGTATATATATCCACACCCCGTAAGCAGAAACAGGATCATATCGACATCCTCGATATTACCAAACACTCTAGTAAATGTCTATGTAGTATGTGAAGTATAAAGCTAGTACAGGGAAAGACAGTCATGAAGCCTGTTAAGATTAAAAACATGACAAGCTGCTTTGCTTAATATGCACTCCGGCAGCTTTGCATTTTTATTTATATTAATAATATGTACATGGGAGACTATTCAACCAGTACAGCAGTCACTACCACCGTCTGGCCTGACACTCTAGGTCAACCATGCGTTTGTGTGCTCATGAAAAGCTCAAATTTATAAAGTACCATCAGCCTTTATTACAAGCTTGCAAAGTATTGGCATTTGAGTATTTACAGATACGGGCAGTCTGATTTCTACTAGTTTATTTTCGCTTAATTTCTACCGAACATTCATGATCTTACTACGGAATTCTAGAATTTCGACTTTTACACTTACTACACCCAGAGGTGGAAGGGTTTCAGACATTACACTGAAGCTATAGTGTTTGACACCTGTATCTGCTGTGCAGACAACGCTCCAGATGATATACAACTGTATGTATATAGCTGTATGTATAATATCATTGCAGGCTATCTCACCCCTGGCTCCCGTTGAGCCTTTAACACGCAACCGAACTGTTGATCCTCTAGAAACTTTGATTCGATTGGAATATTCCTTGAGCGACTTGCGAATAATAGACCAATTTATGTCAACATTAGTTATTCAAAACATGCACCAAAACTGATTTTAATTTATGTGAACTTGAAAGGAGCGTCCGACGGAAATGTGAATAATTAAATACAACAGTATGTTTTAGCAATTTATAAACATACTATTTAGTATTAATTTTAATATGTAATTGTTGATAATTTATTGAATTTTATTATAATAATAATTTTCAATGAAAACTATATGCTAGCGTAAGTATAACTTTCAGTATTAGCTCGAACCCTCGAACAGCAATGACTGCTTCATAAATTTTCAGAGCATCGTGACGAAGTCATTGAGCCACCGAGGTTGCACTGAAACTTGACAGAACATTTGTAACTTGAATCTGTCTCCGAAAGTTGAAAGTAATTAATTAGCTGCTCAAGCTCAACTTACACTCTACTAGACAATTATATATATAGGCTCATTCATATATGTGTATGTACAATAAGCTTCCTGCACCAGTTATTTTCTTATCGATTGATGGCGCTAGATACTTGTATTGTCAGACTTGACTATCCTGTAGTATACGTCTAAATGTTCACATAATTATTCTTGTGTCAACTGTCAGAACGATTTCACCTAAAACCCACATCATTGCAAGGTGAAGCAGTGATAGCTTCTTAAGGAGAGTCATGCTACATGATTTCCATAACACCGGATGACGTTAAGATTTACTGCAGTGCTGCCAATAGTAAATAAGTGAATGTTTGTAAGTTTGCTGATCAATCAGCAGGTCTTAACTGTTGGTAAAATTTTCTCCCTTTACCCGACAGAATACTTCATATCATGTTATACAGACACTTATAAATGCTATAATACCTTTTATATTTTAAATACTCCTATACTGATTACTTTCATGTTTGTCCTTCTTAATGTGCTAAATGCACTTTAAACATTGGGTTTCTTATAATGAATTGTAATGCACGCGATGATGATCATCGACGTCAGCAACGAATTCCAGGAAACATTAAGTTCATTGATAAACAGAATGTAACAGCTCATCTAATAAGTTGTATCCACGGTCTCAACTGTACAGACGAAGATGAAAAATCCAACGACACTGATAGCATAATTAATAACAAACCAGAAGTTTACTAGGAGTTTTGTGCATATTAATGGGCCCCATTTCTCCACTTTGTTCTTTCGATTGCATTATTGTATTTTGGTTAACCCCGGAACTCGATTTACTATGGTGGAGACCGCTTAATAGATTGTAAATGAACTCAATTATGATCCGTTGGAATGTCGAAACTAACAATAAAAGGAACTATGGTCGCTTAGATCCACGAATAATGAAAAGAAACACTTGTTACTGTACAACCTTTGCAAATTGTTCTCGCTGCAATTCAACCATATGGGTGTACATATTTTTATATTACGGCGTGACATTCATTGAAATATTTTCCTCACCATCACCACAATAACAAGAAAAAGTGGAAGGAAAGCCAGTATTCTTCCATCTGTGTCTTCATCTTTTACCATAGGGATTCCAAGAAATCAGACCATATTTTATTCAAGCATCCTTATAAAGTACGGACTTTCTTACCAAGGTAATAAATGAATTTCCAACTATTTTGACACTTACAAGGATAAATATGAGTGAACAATTTATACAAAGGCGCATACAAAAAGAGAATAGAATCAGTATAATTACAGTCCCATCCAACTATCAATACCAAGTAGCCAACAACAAGATTAAAAAGCAAATTATAAAAGTATCAGATGGTATCTTTTAGCTTTAAAAATTCTATAGCAAAATAACCTGGGAAGCTACAATACAACAGTCAAGTTAAGGCAATAGAATTTATGGGAATGAAGTCACATTTATCTCTGTAGCTTCAAACCAAACTCCTCTGCAAATATATAAAAGGTGCAGAAAAAAAGTTTGCACCCAGGGAAGATGATTGTTTTGTTTATTCATAATGACTAATCGTAAGAATTTTAATAGGAGAAAGGTACATAAATATAGAGATTTGTAATTCTAAGGGAGCACATGCATCTATACCTATAGAATCACAGACCTGGCCTGATTTTCACAGTGTGAACAGCCATCACCACCAACGGGAAAAAAGCTCCTGTGCAACCAACAAAACAAAGTAAAGAGACCCACTACCACAACTCACAGCTCCCCTCCATCGACATTGTACTTTAAGGAAAGTTATAAATCATGCCCCTTATTAAAACATACAGACAGACAATCATTATTAATTCACGGTATCTCATCCATATTCATGGAGAAAATCTTGTAACTCGATAAAACAACTGTGTTCCTAGACCTAACGAGAGACAACTAGCCTCATGACATATACAAACTACAGATACTTGAAGGCATCAACCACATATTAGCATGGCCAAGAACCAATGTGCGTCCACTAAAACACAACGACTTCTTATTGCTACCAGCATAGAATTCCTGCGTCTCACGATCAGAGGTCCGTTTCCATACCAAATGCATAAAAGTCTCCTGATCGAATGCAAACATTATTTTTTCTAGCCTTGCTCGTCGCACAATTACACATGCAATCAGTATTTTTCCCGTCAGAAACCACCCTGATGATCGAACATTCAATAAATTATTCTCTTACATGTTATTCTTAGGTCATGGATTTTATTCTATTTTATTCCAAATGCTCCAAATTGTTCCTCTGGACATCAAACTCGTTTTTAAGAAAATAAGGAACTTTAAAAAGAAACCGTAAAAATGACTAGTAAAGCTATAGAGGTATGCACATGCATTGAATTATTATGCATAAAATCATTACACAAAACCAATGAATGATTAATAAAAATAGCATGAATATTTCCAGACAAGGTGGACGAGGAGAGGAGCATGTTTGAATAACAGAGTAGTCATAAAAAATAGGGCAAAAAATTTTTATTAAGATAAAAAACCTACTGTGCATTAACCTTTTAAACTATACTCATTTTCCGTACCTAAAAATTGACCTAAATGGTCCTGGCAGGTTGTGTTGCTTATCAGAGAATGAGAAAAGGAAGACGGTGGAATCAGGAGAATCTCCATCATTAAGATTTTCCTTGAAGTAGTCAGAGAGAAGTGCTCATAGTAATCCATACTTAATTAAATAATAAATTGTAATTTAGAGCATTCCACTGTCTACCTCGAAATTGTACAACATTGAAGGTATTGATGCCTCGGGAAATTTATGACTCTGTGAAATCAATAAATCAAAGGTATTTGTGTTCTTTCAATGAACCAACTACGGATCTATCTATAATATAATACGTATTCTGAATCTTCTTAAAGCTTTCTTTGACTATTTACATAATCTACTCTTCAGCCTTCCAAGTCATCATTTGCAAAGTTCAATGTCGTAACATTAGAACTTTGCAAATGGCAATCAAAACTGCAAATTGCCGTTAGTAAAAACAACTACATGCAAATGCAAGGCAGAAACAGAAAATTACATAAAAAAAATGTCTAAATAAATGAGAATGAGTAATATGCAGGAAAAGTATACAAATCGGCACATCATAGAGGAAGCTAGGGTTTGGGAACAATTTGAGTCCGTAAAAATTGACATGAGTGATAAGAATTTGATTGTATAGACAGGAGTCTTTAACATGAAACGGTAGAAGTGTGCGTGATAAAGTAATATACCTCTACGCAGCATATTGATAATAAAAGACAGATTCTACGATAGAAGAATTGAAAAATGGGAGAAAATGAGCTTTCAAGGCGTATTTCATGAATTATTCAGGAGAGTGCACTTGTTAAAAGAACGATACAGTCTCAATGGTTTTTCTTCCCTTGTTTTATTAGTCTGGATGTCGTAACAACTCCCGGGGTTAACTACCATCTAAATTAATTCGTAAGGAGTCACAAACTATTTGAGAGCCGTAAGAAAAAATGACACCACCACCAACAACAACCAGATCCTGATAGTCCTCGGGAGAACCAGCAGCTTGGACATATGAAGACACGACAAACTACCATTGACTAAATAAACATTACGGTCATAAAATTCCCCCGGTTTTTGTCATTTTACTTTTCTTACTAATTGTCATAAAAGTTTAATAGAGAGAGAGAGAGAAAATATAAACTAATCCTATATAAGCACAGATGACTACGGGTTGTATACACGGAGACCAAACTGATGAATGAGGTTTGACAAGTAACACGGATTGTACAACATTGGGGAGCGGACCGCACGACACACACTGCTGTGAGTAAATCAAATACAGTACACACAGATCATACCTTCCTGCCATAGGACGATGCAAATTTTTTGCAATAAAAACGACACAAAATAGTCCTAACCGTCACAAATTTCCAAGTTGTTCTTCTCCCGTGTTTACAATTTATCGAACCGGATTTTTCCTCTTTAGCAGGTTAGCCTTCATTGTCAGTCTCCCTGTCTGCTCCAAGTACAAACTTGCTAGCATGAGCACACGTGTCTCCTATTTAATTTCAACCACAGATCTATCTACTACCAGACGAACATCAACTACTGCCATGAAGGGAAGATCCTCGACATGACTGGAAAAAAGGTAATCTCATCTTAATCATATTCACAACCCTTCCAAATTATCTCTACAGTAAACTCCTGCCATAATCTCTTTGTTAAAGGTTCGTGTTCCAAGCTTATGCTAATTATGGTAACCCCGTAAAATTTATTTCTTCAGTAAATAATCAACACTAGGAGAGACAATTCTAAATCCACAAAAGTCTTGCAGTTCGATCTTGAATGTGTACGTGTGTCTATTATAAATACAATGTGTGTGTTTTCAGGTATGAAATACACAGAAAATGAGCACCATCATGCACTACATACTTTTCCGTGAAGGCGATGGCCATTGTGGAAAAGGACTTGTGAACATCACACATGTCAACACTACATCAAATTTGGATTGTAGACAGGATTTGAGCAAGTTCTATAGTATAACTACAGCAGATACTTTAATTAACAACAAGATGAACCCCAAAGTCGTTACTCATTACTCACGCAAGTCATAAAAAATTCAAACCACAAGACATTCAAGTCCATGTCAACAACTAATTTTTCAATCAAATTTTTTCACTGCGATCCAATAGGTCGCAACAACGACCAGTTTGGCTGGGCAAAACTGCATGACCAGCCTTAACGGCGCACGAATTGAGCTGAACAACTTTTCAACATCTTTACGAGTGTATCCGAAGTGAAACGATGATTTTGAATTGAAGCAAAGCCAGCAAATTAAATTGGAGTCCAGTGATATTCACAATAATGTGCTAAGCGTGCTGGAAATATTAATCTGCTTCAATACCCTTTACATATACATGTGCCATGTAAGCAGTTGTCCGTTCAAGCCGGCTTCCCTCAACTTTTGGTGGTTAGCATTCATAAAGTTTGGAAATCTGTTGCACCTCTTCTTCCTTCGGATGCATTTTTATTGGCATTAATTTAATTCCAAGCCTGATCGTTGACTAGCAGGCAAGTCCCTTGAGGGAATGGAGTCAAAATGAAATTGAGTTATACCGTCTTTTTGATTATCATAACTCCGGCGTGTACAAAATAATGAGCTAAGTGATGGAGACAAGGCGGCCTCAACGGGAAAATGCAGTACCCTGACAACCTGAAATCCACATGCGGCGAGATGAAAAGTAAAAAGTATAAACATTACCATTTTAATTGTTGGTCTTCTTACGTAAGCTTCAGGTACATGTCTACATACTTGAATATTCCACAGGAGGAATACTGGCACAGATACATTCTTTACAAGTCTGGTCACTTTCCATGCATTTACATTATTGCAACCTCCACTGCTATTTTAGGGTCTGATCCGCCACAACAACCTGCAACGCCACTACAAACGCACCACAGGAACATTTTGTTTATGCAACTCATGGACTCGTAGTACCGTATTGCATATTCAGCAGTGCACTTTCCTTATAAGGAAGCAATGACAACGTCCAAGGTACGTAACCTGCCTGTGTGTATTTCCTATTTAAAGTCAAAAGTTTTTGGTGGAGAACAGTCACAACAGAATAAGTTGTTTCAAAAGCATTTAACTTACTTTTGATCTAGCATTCAAACCACTTTTGATCATCTAGCATTCAAGCTCTGTACTTCTGATATAGCGTGCAAGACAGAAATCAGCATACTAAGTGGAGTAATCACACGCTCTTGAATTTCTCGTATACCTGTGTGTGTGCATGTGCGCTGTCGAATGAATTTGTAAGTCTTATAGGATAGCGTTTTCACAACAATACTTGCTTTACAAAGTCCAATAGCTGGTTCTACCACTGGAGGTTTTGTAACATAGTGTAAAACATTTCAAATTAGAATAAAATATTGGAATAAAATGATTGTAAATAAAAATCGCATCGTCATAAATTTCCAAGAATTATGACGACGTTAAACATGATATTTAAAATCGCTGAATTCCAATGGTTATAGCATATGTAAGTACTTTACATATGGACATTAGCATGTGCAATGCATGGGAATTCAATTAAAAGCATTCACAAACAGCCATGAATCTTATTACACCCAGAGAGCCTCTCTATAATAATGCCAGGAGAGTCGAGGAATGAAGTTCACGATGTGAGAGAGAGAGTCTGGCCTATGACACTCCGTATAAAATCACCACCTTGCTATTAATCCTGTTGCTTTACGCAAAATAAATAAAAGCACATCCGTATTCCTGCATTAATTATTATTAATCATTACCATAATTTAGGTATCATCCCGGGTGCAATTCATTCAATTGTTCATGCTAGGACAGTCAAATTAATTACCCTACCTCTACCCTAATGCCATTACTTACATCTCTACATCATCCTACTGCACTCGGATACATCTTGCACTTATATCCTAATATACATACATCTTACATATCATAATATATGTAGATACTACATACGTTATTCCTGAAACAAAATTATAGGGTAACACTTTGGCTACTTATACTCAAGTAACACAACACGATGAATTCCACAAGTTTTGTATATGTATGTACCTTCTCAAATGCAAACAACAACCAGCTTGCGAAATTCTCTTTTAGTTCAGCTAACTTCTTAGGTTATGCTGTAATGGAAGGTACTGAGTGAGATTAAGTAATATTTTGTATCAAACCCTTTCTGCATGTGCAGCGAGTAATTTGTTGTCGAGCTCCGTATATAAAACTTGCTGTTGCCGTCTCCTCTTGTTATTGTATTTGTTATGTGCCTACTTAGCTTACATAACCCCGATCTATAGCTGCACTAACTATGCAGTAAGTGCAGATATCCCCATTGTTTTTAAACCATTTACCTATCACTAGCCAACAGTTTTGTGAGGAGCATAAGCTATTCCAGGTGATACGAGTTTACTTGTTAGCTTTTCTAATTCCTCCAAATCCATTAAACGATTGCTCACAGTACAGTAAGTGCTGTGGTCGGCGCGGTGACAATTAGTATGGGAAAGAGATGAGGCTGCAGATGGATGCATGTAATTTAATTTTTATCAGCAAAAAATAAAAAAAGGACACAATTTTAATCGAACTTTATGTATACTTTTAGTATTATACTGTAAGTAATGTAAGTTTAAACCAACACTTAAAGTCTGCAGATTAGGAACTCATTATGCAAACTTATGGAGATAATCAAGGTGCATGAGGCTTGCAAAGTTAAAATAACTATTACATGGTACATTATAAGTAGTTGTAAAAAAGAAGTTCACCTTTTCCCGAGGCGAACAAAAAATTCCCACCAAAATTTTGACCAGCTTGAAGTTTATGGCTTCACAGTTTTTATGATATTACAAGTACACCATGGGTTTTTTAAATTTAACATCACTATAATATAATACGCAATATTAATGAAGCCTAGGGTGTTTTAATTTATTTTGTGGAAGAAGATTAACTAAAGCTACAAGTATTCAGTATACTTCCAGTATTCGCGAAAACATATGTACAGATATAGCTGAAAAGCTTCAAAAGTGCAAATTCTTCTGATTATAAAATTCTGAGATTAGGCGCTGTAAAGGTTGCAGTCGCTTCTATACTCCTGGCTTTTCCAACACTTGACAGATGTAAAAACATGTTTAACCCTTGAAGATAACTTGCACTCTCGTATTGTAAATTACACATTTGGGAATACACACTTACAAGCAGATATCAGACTACCAGGAGGCCAGAGGTTTTCATTTTGAATAAATAAATACACACGTAACAAGTGAACAACAACGTAATTTTGAGTGGAAAAAATAAAAATGCTATTCATTTGACAACACTCAAGCTCTTAAGTGTCAAGGGAATTTAAATATTAAAATAGCTTAGGTATTTCTTTCCAGAAAAGAAGAATCCCGTATGTCCACAAAAACATCAAAGGTCGTCATTATAAACATTAACTCAGTACACTCGATATATCTTAACACCTTTTGGCACCTGGAGAACTTACGATTGGTCTATTGGTCGATGTTCACATTTGATTAATTTACATGCGTGCACTCTTGGAAAAACATATCAATATTGATGAATATAAAGGAATCTTCGTTTGCACTGTTCACCATAATACGTAACAAGGCGAGTCTTATGTGCATCTTGAAAATATAACAAGTTGGAACACAGAAATTCCTTTAGTAATTTTGTATACAATACACACTTTCCACAATTATGTTGCGCGACAGCCTGCACACTTGAACCTTGACTGTTGAGGAATGATCTGTTTGCAATGTTTCGCATTCTATATAAGTATCTAACATATGTATTTGTGTGTATAAGTGTGTGTGTGTGTGCATCTTTGTGTGGAACAAGATTGCCACTTGTGTGTATCTAAGTTATCGAGCAGTGAACTATAAGGTCATTTCAACCATGCAGATAACGCTAACGCTACCAACAACTATAATTCCGCACATGGTTATTTGAAACTTGTTAATTTGGAATTCAATCAGTGATTTACGTGAAATGTTGTCGCACTCTTTTGGCGGTCGCATAACATAGTGCTTTAAAGAATACAAACAGCGGTTTCACTGACAGCCCAAATGAATTCTCAGCTAATGTATCTTCCAAAGATATTATATTGTTACAGGGCTGACACTACATTTTTTCTCGCATGCTGCTGGTGCTTATTCTCTGTACAGTAATTATTATTACTTCAATTCTTATTTACTTCCATCAGTTCAAGGTGCTTTATTTCTATTCCATAATGAGAATAATATTACTTTTTAGAAATTTATTTTTATTACTTTGCCGTTTTTATTTTATTGAATTACTTTACCATGTTTAAAATCATGTGGCTTTCGGTTTCAAACCATTCGCATTTACTTAGCTGGCACTACATTTCTGTGTCTATATATAGTTTATATACAGTACATGTAGTGTGTGTATAGGTATATATCATCTATTGTGTATGTACATACACAATGTATAGAATACATATATACAACATAGCAAATACACTGTATATAAATGGTATTTATAATATGTATATTATTAGTATAGACATGTGATTATGATGAAATATGTATTTTTACGTATCTCCACTAACTACGTAAGGCCAACTAAACCAACAGAAAAAAGAGTGCATTAACAAAGTTGCAAATCCCACCACAAGTCGTTGTCATTATTACACTACAAATGCAGATCAAGGCAGACGGTAATCTGGAAATGATAAACTTCGCACATTAAAAAGTCAGACACTGATATACCGTCAGAGTACAACATTCCGCACGCCCAGTTGCAGTAATTGCATGTCCAGATAATTAAAACCAGAAGATCCTTTTAGGAGACGTGAAGGAATAAGAGATGCAACCACCTACTAGAAATAACTTATTGATAGTAAACATTATCGGAACAAGTTTACATAGAAGGATAAGAACCGGCTCCACTGTCACCATTTGAAACTGAAGAATCACCAAAAAGGTGTGGTATTTGCAAACATTAATACTGTCTTAATTGCTTGCTCTTGAATACAATATAAATATTGCAGCCCGTATGAAACACAAATACCAGCGTACACAATATGCAATAACACATGCATCTGTACATGATTTAAGACAGCCTAAAGATATCCAAAAACAACCATATCTGGTGTGAATGAGGTAATAGATATGGTTTTTAATACAGCAAAACAGTTTTTCTGACATTTGCAAAAAGATTAACTTCAACTAGAATGTATCTTTGTCATCCTAAATTCTCATTGCAGAGATAAATCTTACTTTTGCCATTTGCCCAACATACATGTCGACCTTGTACTTGTTCCTTCTCTTACTCAACTCCCTTCATGTTTTAATGCATGAAGGTCCGATAAGCAAGAACCATAAGAGTCCCAGCATTTAAAATAGGTAACCGAAGCACATGCATATATTATATATGAGTATGTGAATTCGCTGTAATTTATTTCATCTCACAAAAACAAAAAACACTAGGAACAGGTTCAACTTTGACCCCTTGATTGTGACCTGAGTGCAGATTGTATGGAGAATATTTACTACCGTCATTCCTTGTCATTCAATTTACTTTTACTAATTTCTTTAATATTCAACAGATCTGGGGACATTTATTGTTACAAGTTTTGATTGATCATATAAATGTAATTGGAGCACCTTATATGAGGCAGTCAAGCGTGTAACATTTAAAAGAAGATAAATGACAATAAAGTTAGCAAAAAATATCTGAAACAATAAAATTATATCTGAGTCTGCTAAACTTCCAAAAACAAGTTCAACGATTATTAAAATTATAGACCAAAGCTTTCATCATTACAGGTATTTTAAACAAATGCAGAGAAGGTATGAATTATAAACTTCAAGAGCAATGGAACTACTAATCCACTACAGGAGATCAATTCCTTCTTTCCAATGTGCAGGAGATCAATTCCTCTCCTCTCTGGCTAGAGGAAAATATGAATGCAACATGGAAAAATACATTTTTACTCTGATGCTGATGTGATAATTTATGCGATCAAGATATTGATTTTCCCGCAATGCGGTTATCCCGTATTTCGTCTCGTCTAATCTTCGATTAACATGTTTGAATGACAAGCGAACATGATCAGAACACAGGTGCACAAAAAGAATAATTCAAACTATTATGTATTTCAAACCTATGTACATCCAGATTTACGATCTTTACAACGAAATTCAAGGTTCGAAATTTATACTGATTGTAATTCAGATTTTTCATGATAAAACCTGATCTCCTTTTCCTGTCATCTAGAAATAAAAAATTTCTAAAAATAATTCAGGAGGTGCTCTTCATGAATAGATATCATCATTTACTTAGTACTTCAGACAGGCAGATGATATTCATAAACTCTGCATGGCTTAAGAAATTCAGTAACGCGCTCCTCAGAAGAAGTAGATTTGCTAGGATATTAGAATAGGAAAATAATAGGAAATTACCAAGTTATAGTTCTTGTCTTCTCATTTATTTACTTACTTAAAAGTTAGTTAGGCCTGGTGCAACCTACAATGATAGAATCCAGTAGAGAATCGCGACGGGTGTCAAATTAAATTATTAAAAATGCATGAAAAACTTGAGTGTCGACGATTTTACTATCAGACGAATATTTTCTTTATACCTTGTAACTATATAGGATAAACGGCTAATATCTGCAGTATTCTTAACGTTCCAAGCTATAAACAATGTATAGTTGTGTAATGTGATGAGAGTCTCATCCTCCTGTGGGTCAACTCCTGTCCATTTTTATTATAACTTTTAAAATGATCGACAGAAGAAACATTTGGGCGACGGCTACTTGCTCGAAATGATAAAACTTCAATCTTGTTTAAGGAGTCTTCCTAAAAGGAAAAAAATCCTCCTGAGAGATTTAAATGATTAATTAAATTTCACGTAAAACGAAATAATGTGCCACTCCATGAATCCTGCCTTCGCTGCGAGATTGCACAGCATTATTACCCTTCATCTCTGCTATGATTTGCTCAATAACATTTCTTTAACTTTTTTCTTCCCCTGTTTGCCACCAACATCAACTATGTAATCCAGGGGTTACTTGTATTGACTTCGTCTGTAATAATTTAATTAATTTCAATTCCTATGAGCCATTTCCCATCTCCTGCTCACGAATGATCATGTCGATATTTATTATCACGGAACTCCGATACTACTATATCTGTAGTCTTAACTTACCTTTTCTAACTTTGACTTCTATAATTAAATATCCATTTATGATACGAGTAATTATTATTGCTGCACGGAAGTATAGATTATCCTCTCAATAGAAGCAGCAGGAAGCGCTCGTTCTCCGACTACCTGAGGTTCATCCCAAGAAGGAATGTGGGGTCGCAGTATGACTCAAGTTCTTCTACAGGTTACTTACTCGTTTAAAAATTCCTTTAATGGACTAACACTACTTTATTAGCTGCTGCTGCTGATCATCATCATCATTTTTTAAAACAAGAGACTTGCTCTTACAGAAAGATATTTGTTCTTATAAAGGACAGGAAGATTAGTTGACGTTGACGACACTACTCCTCGTAGAATTATGTGTATGTGTGTGCAAATATTATTATACAGATATAAATGTCATAAATAAGCCGAAGGGAAGAATTTCAAAGCAGATGACGACGCTCATTATGATTCTTAAGAAGCTTTTCAATACTTTATGTCCTATCGACACGTACACAAGAGAGCATTTGATGTGCACACAGGAAGGACTCGTGAAATGTGGTTCCATAAAACCAGCCAACAATGTAGTCAGTCAGTGGCAACTCGCAAGCTTGATATACCCGAGTTTAACAATGGAACGTTATAGAAGACTGGACATGTGTAGACTCATACTACATATGTAGAATTTACTTGTATGCAAATACAGCGTCTTGCAAACGGTCGTCTAGGGGTACACAAATCTTTCCGCAAATCTTGTAGTGATGAAATTATTGCTTATCTGAAGCTAATTCTAGTGTGCATCTAACAATAATCAATGATTCAAAATTGTCAAGAGATACAGAAGTGATTAAAAAATAATTACATTTTTTTAGAATTATTCCAAACCATGTGATTCCAGTATAGTGTTCCAGTCAGTTACAAAACAGCATACACAAGGACTTTAGAAGTATTGAAATTTTTTTAACTAATTCGAAACTTTGCCAAATTCAGCCAGATATTGAACCTGGAATTGAATTTTTCGATTTAAAAATAAAGTTGGCTATAGCTTCTGTATTTTATAACCAATTTAAATAATTGCATTAGCTTGAATTGTGTTGTGTTTGAATTGAGTAAAATTACAATAAGCTTTTATATAAGCTATAATACATTATGACATGCGTCTTGTCCTGTGAACCCGAGACAAATCTTTTGCAAGACGCTGTACATACATCCACATACATGTATAAGAAATAATTAAACTATAACTGAAATCTACAAGTGGGATGGCGTATTGCTGAGCACCCTATGAGCTGCTCGTAAGGACATAATCTAATGAGAATTTTCACGTTGCGAACATGTTCGATCACTTGAGGAGAGAACTTTATGTAGGAAATTGTGGACAAACAGACATGGAATTGAAGGGAGAAATGCATAAATATAAGTATAAAATTGACCAGAGAACTGTATAAAATATATGGAACTGAACGCAGAACTTAAATGCATGGAACTGAGTAGAGAAGTGCATAAATATTTGAAATTTATGAAGAGAGAATATTGCATAGGTATATAGATACGAACAGCAACTATAGCTCATAGCCAGGAAATCCACAGAGGCTGTAGTAGTTCTTATTTATCTAATCAGGATACGTTGATGATTGTTCCAGTCTTGCATACTTGTTCCAAGTAGAATCTTCAATTATATTGCCTTTCATTAATTAACAACCCCGATGATACTTTCCTATTGTCCAAGTCCAACTGACGGAATTTTTGGTCATGGCGCGTAAAATGATTTCTCACCCCAACTGTTACCTCTCAACTAATACTTCACTGGCTTACCGGTTATTCTACAAAAATTTCCATTCCAAGGTTGTTCTTGAGCTTAATCTGCTCTTTTCCATCTTATCATATCTTAGGACGAATATTAGATTTGTACAATTATTTCCCCTTTCACCATCAATTTCACTAGACAGTCATTGACAACTCCTCACAACATACAGCAGACGGACGATGGGTGTCTTCAAACTGGTTCACAAACTATTTTCATTGAATAACTTCATCCAAACTTGTACACGCGTACACAACTTTTGCACTATCTTCAAAATTACCCAGACGTAAAAATGACACTTTTTAATTCCCTCCTTCAATACTTCTTTGTCAGTTTCTGTAAACTTCAAAGCCCCAGAATGTCTTTATGCACCATGTGCACATACGTGTTAGTCAATCAATTCTTTTTTAATTTTTATCTTAAAAAAATTTATCTTAATCATTCGCAATTTTTTAGAAATTGATACCACAACATTATTTAAATGACAAAAGCTAACAATACTGCTTGCTGAAACTTACTTGTCACTTCGCTGAAAAACAACAAGCGGTGATTTTTTTTGAACAACCAAACTCTTCAAAGCAAAAAAAAGCTCGTAATTAAATACAGCAAAAATGTTACATACCTGGAAGATATAATCCACGTGGTAAATCTGCGTTACTCATTTCCCGTGAGTAGTGAGGATATAAGATGATAAAGCCAGCAGCGATCGTTCATGTTCACAGGTTGTAATTTCGCTCCTGTGAACTCCAAGTTTCCAACCTGTATTAATAAAACACGCAGGGATTGAAGTTACACACGGATGCTTGAAACCAGCATGAGATATAAACAATACAGACTAATATAGACAGTTGTATCAGTAGCAACAGCATGTTTAACACTGAACCCATAAAAATCAGTATATATTGATAAAGGAGCACTGCCAATCTCAGTTAAATGGCGCAAAATTGAATTATTGCGGATCTAACATTTGGTTTGTACAACCTCGCAACTCTATAGCACACGAGCAACAAAGATGAACAAAGCCCGTTTCCAGAATAATTATTAATTTCAAGAGAGATTTAAAAGGGAAGAAAGGAAATGTGGTTGCACACGAATGAAATGCAGAGGTTCAAGAGCTGAACTTGACTCGATTTCTAATGATAACTCCGGCAATTGTTGATTATGGTTATTTTATGCTGATGCTTATAAGACATGAAAGAAAAAGGCGAGATTCCTCGACAAAAAACTCGCCCTTATGCAAAGACCTAAACTCGACCGAGTCTGGATAGAACACTGGTACATAGTGAAGAAATGTAAGGGGTATGTTCGTAAGCAACTATTCGTGTGAGGTGTTTAACGTGGTAGACACAGCTTAATACATACAACAAAGTATGCTAGAGACCATAATTTTCTCACAGAGTATTACTTTCAAGACAAGGTTTAGTCCATTATCTGTTTATGTTCAGATAAGCAGTGTGTATCATTACATAAATACTCTATACGTTCCGAATCATAGCCCAGGTGGTATATTGGTCTGTCTCGTGCATGTGTGAAAGCTTCAACTTGCTTGTTCAAAACTTATACATAGATAATGTTATATTCTCATCTCTCTCTTGTCCGCTTCTCTCTTACACAGACAAACAACACACACAAAACGATTTTGAAACAGCCTCATCAACGTTTACAGGTTTTCATACCTTTCAGGTTGGTATATCTGTACTTACACCGTATGACATGACAATTAACTCCTGCCTATTGTCTATTCATCTTGATTTCGTTAACCATAAATGTCTCCATTATTAAAATTAAAATAATTATTATTATTGCTCAAGAGCACGGGACAGTTTTTAATCCTAATTCGCACATCATCTTATTAAGAGTTAGAGACCACCGAGGTTTCGTATCTCCAACACCGTAAGCGTTCCTTTACTTGTAAGCATTACGATAGAAATCAAACACTGTTGATATAAGCTAAAGATTACTAGTATAGAGTTCAAGTACTTCCATAGAATTTTTAAAACTGCGATAGAATTTCAACAAACATTACGATATGTAATTTAAACAGTACAATGTAGCATTTCAACAGTACAACATAGCGTTTAAACATTACGATTTGTAATTTAATTTAAACATTGTGCTGGGATTTACGTCCTCGTCCACAAGCATAACATATAAAATGCCCTGGAAGTCCCCTATACTCGTATTATATAACTTAAAAGTATTTAACAACTATTATTAATTTCACCTCATATCAACTTATAATTTATGGGATACGTCCAAGGAAAGTCTGCACTATTTGCATAAAGAGCTGTGGAGACAAGAGTCTTGCAAACTAGAAAAGTTCATAAATTTTTTTGAATGTAATCGAAAAAAACCTCATTTCAAATCTTGGAGTTCATCTTTTTTACGACTTCGAGCTCTAGTAAGATTCATTTGGGGATTTTATGAAAGGAATTCAAGTAATATAATGTCCTTAACCGTACCTTCCTCTAATTCTAATAATATAAAATACAATTCCAAAGATGGTCACCATACTCCTCGAGCAGAAAACACGCCAACTTTGTTCATAAATGCTGACGTTGTTGATGAACGTTGAACTTGAAGATGTTTTTATCCTATAATATCATCTCAGCTCACTCAACTATACTAATTTGATTTCAACCTTTGTGGGGTGAAGCACTTTGTGGGTCGGGGAAGACACGAGTGTGTGGATAAAGTCCTAAACAGAGTATAATAAATAAATGATGTATTCCGTAAAACAGAGAGAAACTGACTTTAGACATAAAACATAAGAGAAATTAGGTGGATCAACACCTTCCAAAATGCTGTAACAACTTGCCAAAAGTCCATCTGTCTTGTATTTAGGAGACGACAGGCTCAAAAATTCATAATTGCATACTAGTCAACAAAACATGAGTAGAAAGAATAAACTTTTTGATATTTCTATTCCATACTGAGTTGGACATTAAGAATAAATAACAACAATTTGGGATAGCCCAATTAAAATCAGTTTGTGGAAAGACTGTAATAAGTAATAAAAAAGGAAAGCTACTCCTTCTTCACCCTCTCTTTACATAGACGTCTTAAGGAAGGATCCACAATTCAGACAATGATGGCAATCACTTGTAACGCAATAATAATTATTAAGTATTCAGCCTGCTCCCTGAACTCCGTCTTAACATGACCATTCGCAATTAAACTTACGCTTACCATTACATGCACCGTGAACTTTACAACTTTATGAATGCTCCTTGTTTATAGATTGTATGTATCATTGTGCTGTTATCAAAAATTACAATCTTACATAGTCACTGGCTGAAATTTCTTTAAAGATAACGCTCTCTAACTTAAGACCAATTCATATCAATTCATAATGGTCTCTTCGTAATAACAATATGATATCTCTCCTATATGCAATAGTTCCCCTTTATGAATGTATGAAAAGCATGCTCAGTCAGAGTTACTTTGATATAAAACAGTTAAACTTCTACGTGCACACATCTTATAATTAGGAACATGATGGTGAGGTGCAAGATTTCGTACAACAAAAAATTAGATGCACTTGTAACATTATATCTCCCATGGTTTTTACTGCCGTCACAATAATACTTGGTTATTAAAAATGTAAAACGAAACAAATTATGGGGGTGCTGATGATTTTAAGTCTCTTGCGTAACAGGAAAGCCGCGAACAACTTAATAATGGTATTTGGGATATTTCCTTTTAACTTATTTGATCCTCTTAATGCCATGCAAGCATCATCCGTTTAAGTTATAATAATCAAAATTTCACAGAAGGAATAACTTAGTTTGCACGTAGTTGTGAGGAATAGACCATCACGTCAATAGATTTCAGACCGGACGTAAATCCAAATCTCACATAGACAAAGAACCTTTAAGACTTGATTCATTAGCTCAAGCAGCCAGCAGGAGATTCGTGTGCTATAAAGAAACTTGACGAAGATTCACTTGATTTTCAACCAGAATGAGCAAAATGAGCATGCATACATAGATACACGAACACATACTTGAATACATGACAAGAATTGACGTCTGATCCTCTATATACAGATAAAGCATTGGAAAGACTTGCCCTCAGACTTTGTTTTCCCTCTGTATACCACACTGTTTATGCTCTGTACATTCATAAAAGCAAAAACATCAGAAGATCCATGGAGTGGAAAGGGAGCTGAGAGCTTATATCTATTGTAATGTTATTGCAAATATGAAATACGATGGTCAATGTAACGTTCATTTTAAAGATAATTGTGGATAATTATGGCTATTATTAGTTTTATGGCCATTATTAAATCATTCTCTATCAGACATAATTCATAAAAAAGTTATAGGAAAGAATACCGGATACTTTGTATATGTACTGCTTGTAACTTCACTCATCAAGCCATATAAGTGATTCTTATACCATGTTTTCCAATTAAACTTAAGTGCCTCAAGTTTGGATCTACATTGTTGCAATTTCAATGTCTTGTCTTTCCTGAATTTGAAATGTTTTAAACTACAGCCGCGTGGCAAACACTGAAATATACCTTGACTGTATGTAAAACGCTTTAAAATACAGCTGAAAGGTATGAAAAAACGCTTTGAAGTATGTAAAATGTATTAAAGTACACCTCGATGGTACGTGAAGCACTTGAAAGTACACGTCAAAAGCATGTAAAACACTTGATAGTATATCTTGGAACACGGGAACATTCAAATGAAGTCACACTTGAGATAAGTACGCGAAAAAATTACATTGCCTTAAGAGCACACCACTCTTTTAATAAAATCCAAACCTTACGAGCAACTTTGAACCTCCATCAGAAGTAGACTTGAGGCTTTCATGGATTAGCGAAGACGAGGCAATATAAGAGACGATGTGAGACAGTGAGTGATGGACAGAAGAAGAGATACAGCACCAGTAAAAGGTGAGCGATGCAGTCATATTACTGATTTTCATGCATTGCAGTGCATGATTGCTGTTGGTGCTATAAATCTTGGATTGACTGGATAGCATATTTTTGCACTGATGCGAATTGATAAAGACCGCTGCAGCTGTAAAGCATCTCTATACCCATCACCTCCAATAAAACTGACTTTTGAGCTGACGGGCGTGCATGTTCTCAAAGTTACGTCAAATATTCGCAAGCTCTCCATAAAGGAATGGAACTGAGCGACATATTGCAGATATTATAATATAATGTTTTATACCTATTATGTATCAGTTCAAGTTGGTGGTAGAACCATCTTGAACTCGGAACGCACTATTCATCAAATATGTTCATACAACAACCAGAGTAGAGATCATTGCATGGAAAATATAAAGGCTCAATTTATCAGTCAATCTGGTACCCGTCAAAGGGAAAATAAACAAGAAATAAAGAGAATCTCAAAGTTCCATCAAGTCAATTCAGGTTGTCTCCGAGGTACGAAGCTTGAGTAGTACATAAGAGAATTTCTCTGACTTGTTGTCCCACAGAGTTTACCTCCCGATATTTACATGCACCTTCATTATCCCTGGCCAATATAAATTATACACATTAAATATGCGCGACATCCACATGAATGGGACGTATCTTCATGTAATATGCATGCCGAAATGATATCATCTTTCCCTTTTTGCCAATATTTAATGCAAACCAGTATGCAATGGAAGAATTGTAGAAGATGGTGCACGTAAAAATTCGAGAAACCTTTTACTTATTTAAGAGCAAATAATAAAAACAATGAGAACAGATGTTACGCACACCTACTTACCTGCCTATACCCACCAGTGAGTCTGTGTTCTCATGGCCCTGGATGCAAACAACCAGAGAGAGAGATAAAAAAAGGTGCAGGAGATCATCTGACAAGTTTTTTCTTACGTTACACTTGATAACTCTAATGTAATTATTACATTTTATATTGTATGTACAAAGCCCACGCCAGAAGAAAGGTAAGTTGTGAACAATTCTTAATTACATCTTAATCAAATTTATCAGTCTGAATCTTAAATGTTAACCAAACCTAATTTGAATACCAGAGGTGTATAAACGACTTCACACCTTCTCCAAAAACTACAGATACAAGAATTATATGAAATCAGAATAGGAGCGTTTTCCATTACTCAACCACCGACCAGGGCATAAAACTCATTTATAGAATGAACGTGTCTTTCTCACCTTTATTCACCAATAAATGACATATCCGGTTACACTTGCATAAATAAACTCCGATGAATCAAGGAACCTCAACGTTCAAGTTAATTAACATGGCGCAGACAATGCACAAAATCGATCAAATCCCTGATACGGCGCCCATCAGCGTCAGATAAACTTGCAAATCCCATAGACTGCGCTTCCCGTACATAATTTGTATGGATACCGTGAGTAATGAGAATAATTGTAATAATTGTGTGCAAAGCCAATTAATACCACATACTCAAGCCAACTATCTCCTGGAAACTATCCATCATCGTAGTGGAAACCATCCATCATCATTGCAAAAATAAAGTGATCAAAAAGATGAATGAAAATCACGGGCATAAATTTGCAACCTTGTAGGAAAGGGGAAACATGAAAATGCACTACTGAATATCAGGTTAAAATTATATTTATGGGGAGATTAGTCCTACACTTTTACATCAACTATGGTATTAAATAATAATTACATCAATTGAAATGGCAATAAAAAAATCATCTCCTCCTCTACTAAACACTTCCTCTACACATACAATTGCAGCTAAAACTGCGTATACATAATATTACACGTTTTACAAAAGCACCCACACGTATGATTGTTTTTGTGAACCTTACTTTTTACTCATTTCCTCGCACTCAAGGAGCACCTGTACACTAGCAGATAGTCCAACCTAATGGTCGGATTTTCGCTACATGTCTACAAAATTCATAGTAGAATTTTCGTATGAAACTTGTAAAATTATTCCAGTTCAAGGTGGTTAAAAAGAAAAGGTTGTTGTAAAACGCTTGAAATCCTATGAATGAGTGCAAATGGAAGTGAGCAAGAACAGTCCCACTACATGAAACTTCCTTTTCAGCGCAATCTAATTCATGGAAAACTAATTATAAAGGATCTTGTTGTACGGCAAGAAATTATGTTCATCAACACTGCAGTGATTCTATAGATACATAGTTAAGCTTATGCAACTAACGACTTTTGATTCACAGGAAAAAAGGTGTTGATGGTTCACGTTAGTTTGAACATTGTAGTTGACGGTATAATCCCAATACACGATATCTCATCAAATTTTAAGCCCCATGTAGGTAGGTAGCTATGATTCTAATTATGTATAATATTCTACATTGGAACCCTTAGTTCTCCAACGTGTACCGTCATGGTCGACTCAGTTTCGCTGTCATACACTTAGCGCACTGACATGCAAGCTTGTCAGTATATTTTAAGGTGTATTAGAGTGTGGCGTGGATGGTTAAAGGACAGAAAGGTATATCATCGTTAAGGAACAGGGGATCTAAATAATAGTCGAATTAGGACCTTTCAGCAGGTAACTTTTCATAAACACCTGTCCGAAAACCCCAAGATATATATGGACTTGTGTTTAGCAACGCAGCCAACAGCCATACTAAAATAGATTTAAGCAGCGTTTTTCTCAACTTCTACTCGCATGGATGCTTGGCCGCACTCCTTTTGCTCACCTCTTCTATATAATCATGCACTAATTACAAAATAAGTCCAGTAAGTGCTTCCAACGTGCTCTCGTTGGGATTCCTGGCTTTAGATTCATTTTCAGCAGTCTTTTTCTAACCAACAATCAACTACCTCAAAAACTGCAGCAGTAGCTGCTGAGGACTTGATGCTGACACAACGAACACGATTCAAAATTCCAGTATTTTCAGAACCTGTAGATAGGATTTCGTTGTTTTTCTTCATATCTTCCCCTGAACTTACTCATAAAGATACTGAAATGCCAGAGTTTAGTAACGCATCGGATGTTCGACGTAGACTTCTGAGTCATTGGACTGAAAGAGAAATGTGTAGTTGAAAATGAAGTTAATCCGAGAATAGATAATCCTTTTAAACTGAAAAGATACTTGTGGATGAATGGGATTACTGTAGGATTAGTATGACCGACGCACAGGTAAGCTTTAAACATTTTTCTGCCGGTAGTTTCCGTTAAGAGTTCTCACCATTGCGTATTTTGTAGTAAAGTTGAATGCGGTTTCAAACTCATGATTTCCACGGACGGTGTTATTAAGACGTGAGGAAACCAACAAGTTTTTACCTTGCCATCATGAACAAGGATGAGTCTTTCTGACAGACAATGAACCAACAGACAGGATGCAATAAGTCGGAGCATTGGCACTATGCAATTCTATCCCTCAAATATATACTGATAGGTATCTCGAACATGCACACATGCATAAATAATTAAACCCGCAGCACAAATTCTCCTACCATTCCATCTAAATAATCATCTATTTATTGTGCTTTCACAGGGAAGATTGGTGAGTAGATAGACACAGTAGCGTTTGTCGAGGTAACGACAATAATATTCCATTGAGTGAAACATGGCCACTGAATACATCCAGTTTGGCGAGAAAACGTAGATAATAGCTGCCAAATGCCCTCATGATGCCTTACATCACATAAAAAATAATGTCGTTCTCGGACATGAGTATTTAATTCCATTTTTAATGCATTTAGTTGACACTTTGTTTCACCGGATGCATTATGTTTTACATCAGCACGTATTTACGCAAAGTTGCAAATCAAACTAGAAGACTTCATACAAAGTTACATTGGTACATAACCTGTCATGCTTAATACAACAATACACATACATCCTTACTAAATACCAAAATACATTACATGCACGTCCATTCTTTAAGACAAAACTACATACAAATCTATCTTTAACTCCAAACTACATATGTATATACATATGCTTAATACACTTGTCAGTGCATCTACACACTCATAAGTGGACTTGAGCAAATAGAGCGTCTTCAACCCTCACGTGAATTTTTCAGGTATACAGAATAGAACACGTACGAGTAAAAAGTGGAGTACTATAAAGCTAACAATAAATATGTTAGTGCTCTGCTCACACAGGTGTTCTGGCAATATGATCTAGAAAACTCACCAGTAGATAAGTTGGATGAGCCACTACACACTCTTACATAACGCTTTTTCTTGTTACTCAAACAAGAATAAGCAGTGATTTCTTTCAGTTTGAATAATTTGCTCCTGACCTTATTCAAGCGAGTCCAGAAAAATCAACTCATGAGATAAAATTGGACCTCATAGCCTATTTAAATTCAGAAATATCTTCTAGTGCTACTCAAGGATATGACTGCCTGATGAAAGGGTCAATCATCCAATGTAATAAACAAAAAAGTCTGCCAACTCTCAGGACTACGCGAATCTAGTACTCTTTATAGGAATAAGAAACCTGCAGTTGGTTTTTTCTTGTAGAATACACGATAAAAATCCTAAGTTTAGAGTAAATTAACTCGACAACAAAAGCTATCTCTTCTACAGTGACTCCGAACATGCCCCTAGAGAACTTTAAATTAAATTCTTGTAGTAATATGTATATACTCAGGCCTACTGAGCTGTTTCGCTATAGGTGATCAGTCTGACAGCAGAACGGCTTGAAGATAACATACCACTCCAAGTTTCGAGTTGTCTCATGACATAATGTACTATGCATTTATGTTCTTTACGGTAGATATTAAAGCACGTTCGCTTACAACCACCTAAGGTATACTTGGCAGTGTCATAATTTGAAGGAAAGACGGTGATAATACCATAGCAATGTTACCAGACAGCAGGAAAAAGTAGTTGTGACATGAAAACACGACTTACACCTTCAGATTCTCGCAGCTCCTCACTCAACTGTTCAATTCAAGGGTAAGACTAACAATCTTCTGTGTCCACACAATCAAGGGACTCTCCGGGGAGGTTAAATTTTTAAAGATTTTTGGGCAGTTTTATGGGTACAAAAATAACAATAATAAATATGACAATTATAGTCTTTTCATGAAACTGTAAATCACGTTCAAAATTCACGAACGAAAGGGGCTACGAAAATGCAGAAAATAACTTGCCCTCCAATACTGATTTCGCTTCGACTTGAAATTAAAATAGCATACAAAAATACAAGAGACAGTAAAATAAGAAAAAACATATTGAAACATAGTCTCGCATTAAGCACATTCCAGTGTGACTACTTCACTTGAAGAATATGCAACCATCAGAGTCTCTACATGACCCCTCGGAGACTTTGCAAAGGTGATTCTCGCTGCCATGTAAACAGTTTATGGATACGCAGAAAAATTATGAAACCCCAAGTGTAATGTAAATGTTTATATTTTAATGTGTAGGAAGCTACCACCAGGAGTAATAAATTAGAGATGGAATAGAGCATAAAGGATCTGACTTTGGAGAACCAAACCAATACTTTTGGTTTTGGCTTGTGCAGGATTTTGAGGGACTGGAGAGCATTGCCGTCGTACGTGCTGCAGACGGCAGTTTCTTCTCTCTCGCTCTTCTAACCGCCCAAGGTGAGTTATCACTTTTCAATTTCCAATAGATAGTTAAATCCTATTAAATTTCAAGCCACGAAAAATACATAAAAGCAATAAACTACGACGACCATCTTGTAATTAAGTGAAGATTATCAAACCGAAGAGTGCAAGAAAACAAGACAAGCGACACCACATTTCAATTCCTAATTTCTTTAGCAATACATTGTCTTGGTCACTTTTCCTCTGTGTCGCTCTATAACTCTGCTCATAAATACAAAAGCTTACTAGAACACCCCGACCCTAGGTTACTACTTTCAGTACCTCCACGGTTACATTTCACCGCAAAGCACTTTGCACACGTTATGATGATAATGAAAATAGATTTACATTGTGAGGACATAGTATATATTTACATCTAAACTACATGGCTTTGCTACAGCTAAATTAAGCATATAACATACTCACCTAAGTAATTGGTCGAACCTCAGTGAGTTTATACATTGTAAAATTCCACATTAAACTTTTCCAGCAATAAGTATTTCCATAAGCTCGATTCCATCACATAAGAGAAGAATTTACAAGCGTGAAAAAAACCTCCAGTCATAAATTTGTCCCACCTTCTAACTTGTAGAAATGCAACTTCCTTTATACACACAGGCTGAAGCCGCTGTGATAAAAATGTACAGACACGTCAGTTCCACTATAATATAGAATCTTCAATAGTTAAGATCAATATTTTTAGGAGTGAATATTCTATCAACAAAAGCAATAATTTACTATATAGATTTAGCATTAATATGATGTTGTTTGACTAAACACTAGGTTTTGATCTACACCTTATGCTTCAAATCCTCAAGTCCCACTATTGATTTTAATTATAAACAATGTTTTGATTGCTAATAAATCAAATATGTCTCAAATATGGCTTGGCTTGACTTAATCTAGAAGGTTTATCAATAGAAATAACCCACAATCAGCCACGTATTACAAAGCAATAAGTATGCGCACAATGTAAGATACACCGCAGAATAGTAATTCCTACTCAGAACAATATCACATTCTATGAGGTGTACCGAAGAGAACAGTGAGATATTACTTAAGTGATTTGTGTTAGTGTGTTTACATAGAGATGGCCACAAAACGAACGGTTTGGAAACCGCTTGATAACGATAACATGGAGGGCATGTGGGAAAAGTAATGCAGTGACGGTCATGATTTCCTATGGTAATTAATTGACACTATCCAAAGATGAAGACCATGCATGTAAAAAGCCGGAATAAAAAAACTTGCTCAACTCGTTCCATCTCTCTCTCTCTCTTGAAATGCTCTTGCTCTCAGCTGCTGCTGATTCTCATCATGTTCGTCCATCCGCCACAATATTGCCCTCCCTTAAAATAGAAAAGCAACTCCCTTTTTTCGTGATTCTCTCCCGTTTGTGTAACCAGCTCTACATACATCCTCACACACGAAGTCAGTCACAGTCACCGGCTCTTTAAAAAATTGACTACTTATGCCTTCCTCTTCTACGTGTTCTTGTAGTGACTCTAGTCTATATGAACATATGTAAATAAAGTATACATGTATAAATATACATACATAGCCCAACGTTTTGCAAGGAATTTACTCAAATATGCCACAAGAGCGTACTGGTCTACCCCTTTCCCGAGTCCAGGTAATGCAAAGTCTGGGGAAGCGTCTGAGCGAAGTCTACAGTACGTGCACATTAAAAATACATACCGCTGCAGGTTATTTACAAGTGAATATACAAGTTCTATACCCTTTGCGTCTCATCCTAGGTATCTGTACCCTATTTTGTAGCTCTGACGATGGCGACCAATGTGATATCCACTGGAGACGAACTTAATTTCTTGCAAAGATTGAAGAATTTCAATTTCACGTTAACGTTTGATATACGTCAATTTCTCTCAAGTCTGCAAGAATTTAATTTCTCATGTCTGGCAGTGTGCACATATGTATGCAATAGCTCATTGCATGAGATGGTTGAATGCAAATGAAAAGAAACGGACATTTGCGTGGAGATGAAAGAGCTCTTGTATCCACTTATATTGTATCTATACTGAAAGAGGAATTAAGCTTGTGAATACTGCAGTGCATCTCCTTAACCAGACAACTTGATTATTTTATAGGCAGCACCATACCTTGAAGATATGACTGCATAATATAAACTCCTACTCGCATACACACACAATAAATACCTACGCTGATAGGGCAATGAGGAATTTATATGGATTAAATGGCAATAGTATCTGCCTCGTCTTGAGTATAACTTTGCGGACTCACTCAAGTATTTCTAAGTCTAAAAAACATATACATACGAGTTTCTTGTATGGAGTTTAACTTCATGACCAAGTGTGACTTTATATGTAGTAGAAGCCCAGATATGAAACCAATCCCACATGGAATCTTGTTACAATTAACACTCTCTCAGTGAGTACGTGAGGGTTTCAAGCAATGTAATAACTGCATAATACTTGGAAAAATTCAAGAATTATTACTCTTCTCGTATCGTCAACCCTATGATTTTCTATAATCTAGCCAGTCAGCAGATTAGACAATGAAAAGAATAGAGCAATAAGTTCAAACTTTACAGACATAACCAAATACTTGTTGAGCCTTCTGTATTCATTCGACTCGTAAAGTAAAGAAGGTCTTCAATAACCGCAAAGAACTATGTGAGAGCAAATACCTGCCAGACATGTTCTATATATTGAAACGAAGAATGCCTTCAGCCTCTTGTCCATTCCTTGGTTAGCAGAACATTGTAATACTACATTTAAATACCAAAGTATTTGTATTACTTATAATTATATACGACGATACTCATTTCAAACACGAATTTGCCCCTTTACCTAATAAATTGTTTACATCCAATCCTTCATCCTCACACTTGGAAAACGTTTCTACCTCCTTATTGCTAAAGCATGACAGTTTTTTCTACATAATGATAATCATTTTTTTCATAACATTACACGTACACTCTGATACTTAAACATGAGAATCTCGTTTCGCAGAACAGTTTAGTGTGAACTATTAATTAGTGTATTAATCAGCTTTTTCAACAGTAAAACTTGAGAAGCTGGAAATAAACAAGGGAAAGCCAGTAGCGAATGCAATTGCGATACTTTCCGACGTAAAAAATTCCACCAAAAATGGGCAAACTCATTTGTAATTTATAAGACCTGCCAATGTAATCACGCTAGTTTTTTGACTGTTCATCTGATGCGTATAGAAGCTACATTTCATCAAAGTGTTTGAGGAAAGATAAGAAAAAATTGTAAATTTGCCACGCATAGTAATACCTCATTAGCCTAAATGCCTTGTCAAGCTCAATTCTCAGAATTCCCTAGAATCAACTATATTTACAGAGCTTAGTAGAACGCATCGATTACTGAAACCACGCGCAGCCATATGTGCTTCCTAAATTCTAAGCTTGGCTCTCCAAAAAACTAAGAAGCAACAATGTTTAAATCCTTTTTGTACTTAAGCCAGACAATATAAAATCCGATGTTTAACAAAACAAATTGTTTATTTGATCGAACAAGATGCTCCGGTTTTAATGATATTCCCCTGTAATTAGTTGAGCTAAGCTGCTAATTATTTAGACAAACTATATAAAAAATACAAAAGGGAATCAGGGGAGGGTTGTTACAACCTGCCGAGACTTGGAAGTGGAAAATGTGTATATTTGCGGGTTTGCAAATGAATGGAAGGCTCCTCGCGGATGAACTGGACTGAAAGGAGAGGTTGTAAATATTACCATTACAATTGTTATGGCACCAGTAGAGAATGGGAAGAGACGGGGCAATAAATTATTGTTAGTTCTGCTAGAGGAATAAAAGGGAAATTCACATGAATAAAGTCAAGGTGGGTGTCTTGTGTTGAACATTTCATGTGTTTATTGTATGTAGGGTAAACGTAACAAATCATGAATAAGTATTAGCAAGTCCATTGCGTACGGCATCCCTGTAACGCATTTACAAGCCTTCCGGATGAAGATGATAGCCTGTAGAATGATACTTAATTGGGGTTGGGACTCCACGTATACAAAGACATTAGCCCCCATGGATGGCAGAAAAACCGGAGGCTACATTCAACACTCCAAGCTCAACTATATACACAGTTTCAATCCCTCGTGTTAAGTGTCTTGTGAATGAGAGAGAGAGAGTACACAGTGTAAAAAGTCTGGTAAATTAATTTCCTCTTCCAGGGAAACAATTAGCAACGGTATTCGATTCGTCACGTGTATTTAGCCGGAACTTTTTATACGAAGCAACCACCAGTCGTCATCATTATCATCATCAACAGTAGTAAATTACGATTTATCTCCACCTAATAGTTTTCCCTCTCTCTCTACTAAATAACTTGTATTCCCTCCCGACAGTTTTTACTAGCACATACTTATACATGGGTACTTGTATAATAAGTGCTTGCTGTACATGGATTATATAACACTGTCCCTTAGTATTAATTAAGCTCCAAGGAAGCATCCGAGGAACGAAGAATGCTCGGGTAAAAACCCATGGCTTAAATTCTTTGATAAGACAGTGGTAGGAATATAAACTAAAACAACTGCATACATCAACTAGTAACTCTACTACTCTCTGAACTAGTAAGTTCATGTGAAATCCACACTTGATGCTGGTGCCAGTTACTTTTGCAGAAGATATATAGTCATATTTACACTCACATAGAATAAATCATTACGAAAGCTGCATGCTCTTAATGATTATTAAAAGGCATTTCCAGCTCTCCCACTAACTTATTGTGAGTCTAACGACTTTCTGTACAACTATGATTTGCAAAGATATTAATGCGTTTAAATCGAATAAGTAGAGACAATTAACACAGCAAGAGGCTTGAATTTTTTCTCTCCTTCAGTCAAACTCAGTCACTCTTCAAAGTGCAGGTAACTAATTACAAAGTCCTGCTTGCATATATGTATATGATACCTCAAGTCGAAAGCCTATAGAAGTAATAGAATACATGGGAGCCCATGTTATTGCCATGTGTAATGACTAGACAGAGAGCATTCTTGTGTGGAGCACAAAGGAGTCCATAATTTTTCTTGAGATGCTAGAGAATTAAATTAATTGATATGATAATGGTCTCGCTTGAAAAGATCACATCTTTCTCTGTGTTTTCCAAAGTGTGAAAATTATGTTTGCAACATAAAGACAATTAATATTATTCTTCCCATTGATTTTACACACATTTTCATTGCACTACATGAGGTCACAATTTAAACTATTGTCCGTCAGGAGCTCCTATCCATTCATCCTCCCTCGAACCATTTGAGACGCTTTGACAGAGAGTCATTCTACCCCAAAAAACTATTTTATTGGACGCAAAAACTTTTAACACTATTCTATGAATAAAGATCCCGACAATGGGAAAAACTACTGAATTACCGTAATTCTTACAGCAATAAAAACTAACGAGACGACCATTGATAAAAGCTACGCATTCAAGTTTCGGGGGGAAAATGAATGTAACTCTTTTTGATGGAGAAATAAAACCATATTACTTTCTTATGGAACCATGAAGTCAAGCCTTCTTGTTCTTACGCCAAGATGAACATCAACCTTTAAGGAAAAATGATTATCAGCCTTTTCCTATGGAAATATGAACATCTACATTCTCATACTATAGCTTTACTCTTCATACACTTACCTTACTATAGTTACTATTGAACATGGGCATTCTTAAAGAAGAAATGGTCAAAAATTTCCTTAAAATGAAGACAAGTCTAGCTATGGGAAAATGCACAAGCCTCCTTCTTAAGGAAAAATAAATCCAACAGGTCTGGTCTGATGGCAAAAATGTAACCCTCTTGTCAAGGAAAATTGAACGCGTGAACCTCCTTCACTTGAATTATCCTGCGAGTGATAACAAATGACTGAATTTGTATCAATGGTTATTATTTCAATGGAACTGTTATCTTTTTTCAAGCATGACTGAATTTGCCGCTTAAAGAGGTGTGACATTATATAACAAGGGTTGCCATATATTTGTCTAATTACTTCTCCGAACTAGTTAATTTTTTCAGTCTTCTTCAGAGAAACAAAGTGTTTATGACCATGTTAAGGTAACTGGAATGAATGGTATACTTCTCTATCTCTATACTTTTTATGTACATAAAGCTACAAGTACTGTATACATAAACACCTGAAGGTTGGTAGACTATGAGGAATAGTGTTGTTTTAAAAAATTAGTTTCAAAACTACTTTACGTTATGAAAATCTGTACTTCCTACTTAGGAACTCTATTTGATTTAGTCCTGGACTGGAAAAACCCTGAAGACTGCTTCTTAGCACAAAGGCTGACAATACACTAGCAAAGCTTATTGTACACCACGTGTTACATGTATGAAAATGAATAGCTGACCATTATTTTGTAATGAATTCCTGTTCACACTATACAAAGCTGAATTAAAGGCAGTTTCACATACGGATGGTGTTAGTCAATAGAGATAGTAAATAACCAGTAGCTGTAACCAGGAGCAGTAGATAAATGTCAGATCATATTTTTAATCCCTCTCACTCAGATCTTAATGTTCGGAGGTGAGTTTTTTAAGGGGACGAAACTCCGCACAGTTGAATATAAGATTGATGTAATAAGTAAATAACAAAACAGTAGATTTGTGCATAACCAGACGTTGATATCTTTATGTGAGAGGAATACAATCTAGATTGGCTTTTATGTACTAATCATCGCAACCTTTACATTGTCTCGGTCAATAGTTTACTTGTCGAACTGCGTCGGCTGGTGTTTTCAAGGAAAAAATTTTAATTACTCACGTTCCAACCCGTAACAACCTCTCCAAACTGAGATTATAACAAAGTGAATATTGTAACTAACGAAGAAAATGTTACTATTTGCCCCCGTCTCTACATGACCATTTTTTACCCTTGCTGGGAATAGATTTTATGACCATACACTAAAATCTTCACAGAATAATAAACGTTCGGTATAGAAAAACATTTTTAATTTCACCCTTCAATATCATTGTGATGCACACGGCAGACAGTTAATTGAGAAAAAAGGGAAGCAGCAACTGAGAGAGGCACCACAATAGCACCAGCATTTTTGCAGATAAAATCAACATTTCCTTAACCTGTTGGGGGTAAACAATAATGGATGATCATATTTTATAAGACTCAGCAAATATTTGCAAAATGCCTGTAATTATGAACTGCAAAGCGATTCAAGGTTTGCCCTGCCAGCAGTTGAGTGGAGTTTACAGGTTCAGCGTCTGCTCTTCTTCCTCTTTAAAGTCTCAGGGTATCTACTCTCTCTTTCCCAATGTTACATTTCGTTATCTCTAATTCGGGTCATTCCAGCCAATCTACGCACATTAAGATCCTTATATGTAATAAAAATTATAGTAGATTGTAGAAATAATATGACTCTCATATAAATGCAGACATCTCAATGAATGAATGGTAAAATCTGCTCGGAGCCATCCATACAATTTTCCTGTTTTGCACTTGTATATACAAGGTTCTGACATGAAATTCACGCTACAAGAAAAATCTCATATGATATCCTGACGGAAGGTTTCATTCATTCGTCAGAGGAGTGAAAACATTGAATGAATTTAATTATTACTGGTGAGTTGTAGGCATGAGTAAATACATATAAGGTAATTCATAGAACGTAACAATGAATTACCAGCAATTTGTAAGAACATACCTAATGTACTTAAGCTGATGAGAGAGAGAGGAAAACTGGATGAAACTATAGAGAGGTGAGTGGGATATGAGTTTTAACCGTGGGAAAAACTTTCTCATTGACCCGTGTAGTAATTCTGCAAAGAATTTACATCCACGATGGTGGCATATACAGACAGAAGAAAGACGAACAACAAGGCATACATCATGTTCCTCAGGGTGTGCATGAATAGATGGACGTAGACTAAGTAAGATTGTGTGGATATTTGTACATACACTAGCAAATTGTGAGGTTTACAGTGAGTGCAGCAGGGCAAGGATTGTGAACCTTGAAAGGAAAGTCCGGAACCAGGATGTACTCTCTCTGAGGTTTTGCGGTATATAAGTTGCTCCCTGTCCTTGTCCTCCTACATGGCAAACCATGTGTCTAACAAACACTCAACACGCTACTTGAGCTGACGACAATTGGAAAGATTTCCATGTACGTACATCCCAACACATTGGACCTTCTTTTGAGCACCGAGTGACTGAACGTGCATCTCTTTCTTTTACTCTTTTCGCTTCACAATGACTTTTACTAAATCACGCTTTGATTCCTCTCTGAAATCATTTTGAGTAGACTACACACACACAGACTCTTATGTCGCCCTAAACATCACTTGGGCATTTCAACAGATACACACTAAACTATTCTTGTTGCCATTTGCCTGCCGCATCCATCGTTTAGTTCCACGATGAGACATAAATAACATGGGCACAATCATTTCATCTACATACAAGGGTGGCATATAATACGGCGCTTTAGTTCTCAACGCATTCTTGGACCTGCTACTTCTCTTCTCACTCAACTACACATATCCACGCAGATACTTCAAAGTGCTTATATATAGATACATATATACATAAAGGAGTTGAGAAAACTTACAGCAGGACTTACATAACATTTCCCTTACTATAAGCCATAAGCTTCTTCTTTCATGCACAGCTATATCTAGACATGTACGTAGACCGTGTACAACCGTCCAGGCTAAGCCTGAAAATACTCAAACTTATACACTTGACTGCATGTATCTACCTCCTTTAAGGTAAGTGTACAGGTGTATACACAACAATTCACATAAGAATGATTTCAGTTTGGAGGAGAATTTTTTTCTCATGATTTCTGTTTGTACTGGATGCTCTCCCGCTGAAAAATAATTGATAATGGAGGAAAAGAAGAATGGATTAAGCAGTGCGTATAACGGAGCGAATCTCCTCTAGATTTTTGTTCAAAATTCAAAGGATTGTAAAAGAAAACTTTAAACTACCATGTACATTACAAAAAGAATCCAGAATGGCAATATTCTGTCAAATCTTAATGGTGGCTTTAAATTACATTAAAAATTCTCATGCCAATCTTCTCTGCTGTACGAATAAGCCGGATTAAGCGTTATATTTATAAATTCTCTACTGGACTTACGCACGCCATACATACCTTGAAGTAGTATATAGCACTATAATTGTCTATAAGGTTTTGTAGTTTAAAATTTCGTAACTGTAGCACTGCTGTATATACATACTATAGTATACTAGTACATAGATATTTGATTATGCTCATCCACTCGTTCTTCTATAATGTGATTTACACACATTCTTAAACACAAGGTCTTCACTTATATAAAGTAATAGTGTAACTTTAAGTATGAAGGTGCTTAAGTCAACAATGTGTAAGTAAAAATATTTTTTCTCAATCACTATAATAAAAGCTTGGTATCCTGACAATGTATATGTTCTATCTATACCTACGTATGTTAACAATAGATACTTACTATTTTTATTCTCATACCTCAGTTGTGAAAAGCAAATCAAGGCTGGGCTGTGTAGCACATTTATACACACACTCAGACTTCACTACCTGTTGAATGTTGTATTCAACAGGTAGCCAGAGCTCTCAACCTGTTCCTGTGGTTCGGATTAAAAATGTCTTGTCTGGATTTTAAGACGCTCATAGGTGCCTGTACATGTACATATTCTTCTTATAGACTACTATTGCATTAACAGTCGTCTAAATGAATTTGTGGTGACAATATTATGATTATGATACAAGAGATATACAGTAGGATTGAGAGGAAGGTATGGTATCGTCTAAAAAATTGCGGAATAGCATCGAGTTGCTCTTACTATATAAACTGATAAAGAACAAGTGGGAAAGAGAACTTTGTGAGGGGGATACACGGATCTACTGATGGTTGAGGATACACATAGCAGAGCTGCTGATGGTGGATGCTTCTGCACCAGAAAAGGAGGGAAAAAAGTTGACGGAACGTAAGAATATCTGTAGCTTTGGAGGTAAACTAAGAATGACGCATCCAATTATTTTGCCTACCTCATCACACATTCAGCTTTTAAATAGCTACTCCAATCTTTTCTTTCTTTGTCATATTCCTCCTGTAGGACTGTAGGAACAAGGAGTTGTATAAGGGAATTTCAAACTACGAAACTAAAAATTACATACCTACGTACAATAATGCTGTTTTATTTCTATATGAGGTAGTATTTAAACATAAAATTCCTAATGTAGAATACCAATAGTCAATAGTCAACATATAGGGATTACGCCATCCTGAGTCAAATATGCACAAACTGAATTTCACACTGTTCAATAGACATTAAATCCAATAACCAAAGAGCTTCTGAACTTCATTTTAATAAAGACACCGCACCTTCAAGTCGACGCAGCAAACATCCAAATGGTAACAATACGGTGAATATCATTAAATGATTACTACTGGGTAGATTAGCTTGAATAGTTTGTAGTAGAACAATTGTTAACCATCTCGACTTGTCGAGGAGAAACTGTTGTGTGGAAGAGTTATGGGTGCGCTATGGAGCGGAACAAGGAATGTTAACCGAATCAATGCCCCCATGCCATTTTAATACATACCTTCAAGTATATAATAAAGAAGGAAATATTTAAAATGTTTATTTGCTCCCTTCGCTGCGCTCTTTGCTAAG
This sequence comes from Lipothrix lubbocki, assembly GCA_034696945.1. Taxonomy (NCBI): domain Eukaryota; kingdom Metazoa; phylum Arthropoda; class Collembola; order Symphypleona; family Sminthuridae; genus Lipothrix; species Lipothrix lubbocki. Next base: position 62,172 of record JAQGAK010000155.1, read on the forward strand.
AAAGGAAGCATCGTTTACAAACACAGTATTAATTAGTTAATTTAACGTTTGCTACTACCGTTACATACTCATCAAGATCCATTAATAAATAAAGGGAAACAGCGACGCTGATAGTAATTACAAAGGGTTATAATAAACCAATAGCAATTTAATGGCAAATGGCACATTCCACCGTTTTTAAATAAAAAACCGCTGACAGGCCATGTAAAAAGTGCAAAGCAGTGAAAAAATCATGAAGGCATCAAGGACCTGTCGCGGAAGAAGGGATTTCACAAAAATATCTGCTACCTACCGTTCTGTCCGGATGATGTCAATATGGAAAGGAATTGAGAACAATGCTTACCTACTGCAAGTAATCTACGGACGACGGAATAGTCAAGGAAGATCAGTCCACCTGTTACTAGTTTAAAGCCGCCAATTAATTTCCAGCAATGGGAAGATAGACAGGACACGTATCTGAGCACAATTGGACTACATTAAAAATTTGGTGTGTCATGTCATGATTCTCATTAACTCGGTCTTTTGTTTCAGTCAACAGACGAAAGTTTACGATTAGTCAGTTGAGAAATTCCGAGTATTTTTTCCTTCCCTGCTTGTGTGAGCATGTTTGCGAACCAAGATGTATGAAAGATGCTTCTGTATCACTGTCATCCATCTGTAGTTCGCCGATCTCCGACTATTCAAACAAGTATGAAAGTACGTTTCTTCCACTAAATTTACCACCATCAATGTCTGCAAGTTTGACGAAATTTCTTACGTCTCATACTCATCGTCGAAATACGTTTGGGGCTAAAAAACCCCACGTTTCATCCACACAAACGACTTGCTTTGACATAATACTCTTTAAATCTAATTTAATTGTGCTGTATTATTACGAAACGAGGAAAATAAGTGATATGGAAATAATTTCTTTGTAGATATCCAGCATCTATAATTTCTGGTGTAATAAAAATAGATGGGAGATTCTAAAAGCGTTAATTTATGTACCTTCATTGTATACCTTGAGTGTTCCGTACCCGAAAAGAGCCTACTAAATTTCTGTACTTAAAACTGACGCTTCAACGCCTTTCCCTCGAAGTATTTTCCACGCTATTAAACTAATTTTTCCCTTAATTAAAAGCATCCTCCTGCCTATAGTCGCACGGCAAGAAGCTCTGTGACTGTTGTGGGCATCAGTTAAGAATGATAGCTAAACATTAGTTACGGTTTTAACCAACCCTATTACCAATCTTTTGTCAGTTAAAGCACTCATTTCAAGTAGTGCGACATCAATTAAGTTACTCCGACCAATCCCGCTTCCAAGAGTAAATTAAATTCCAGGGATTCCCATGGATTAGCCACAATGACAAACATTTTCAAATGCTACACACTGATAACTCTTGCAGATCATATATAGATAGCTGATGTAGTAATGCTGTCATGCTGAGAGTAGCTTCTATTTAGATACTTTGATTCCAAAATGTCACTCAAACTTGGTTAATTGTCTGGGAGTAAAGTCAAAAAATGACAAGGCACTGCTTCTATTGGCCATATAGGTATGATAGGACAATGACGACGAAGACTTAAAAAGCTTGCGAGTACACATAGTTGATATGATGATAATACTAATAAATTCCAACAATTGAATTTAGTTTGATTTCGAACCGAAGCGTTCCGAGGATCTTATGAACCGCTGACAGGTTGAATGAGCTGATTGTGCATTTAATTTGAGCAATACACTAAGGAATTCACTTGGAGGGTTATTTACACTACTGTATACCTCTGAGTGAAGTGTTATTGTTAGAAGCAATGGTATAATTACAGGGATTTTAGTCTTGGAACAACCTGCCAACGGCTCCGTTTTTAATTGTCTGTCATTCGCCCTTTTAACGATAAGATGCTTGTTATAAACTACCTGAGAATAGGAACGACTCGTGTCCTGTCTCCTGTATATAGTCAAACACATTATGCAAAGAGTATCATTAAAATAATTCCTGGCCGAATGATGATAGGCATTATATATAGTCTGAGAGCGCCTAAGTTAGGCCCTCTCAGAATGCAAGTCAAAATTATTTTAAAATTACACTATAATATCTAGTTGTAGGATTTTCAATGATGCTCATTTGTTTATTTTAGTTAGCTGGGGAAAATTATGATTGCTTCTTACTGTGTTATCTCCCATGATTTATGCCCCATGCATCTTCTCACTTACATCGCACCTATATCATTGGAATCACACATGTGTGTACATATCTCACACTAACATAAATACTGGATTCACAGACAACAAATAGCAGTGAACACTGGCACCGTTTCTTCTCTCCACTTGTGTTTACAATATGGACACAAAGCTCAAGAGCGCTGCAACGTTGACATGCAGATACTCACTGTTCGCTCACCACAGGTAAGTCATATGTACAAATATAGTAAGGGATTAAGTACTGCTGACGAGACTACTAGCTACAATTTGAGGATAAATGAACTTTTGTGGTTGTAAATGTAATCCTTACAGGAGAAAGAAACACTGACGTTAATCTCACCTGTCAAAATGGCATGAAATGCGTGGGATAGTGTTAATTAGAAGATTCATCTTATGACGGCACGTCTTTCACGCGCCCCTCTTCAGGAAGGCACACTCCACCAAAATAATCCCTCCATTGACACAGACAGCCGCTCAAAGGCCCGTGGTCATCGGAATGACAACCATGAAGTAACATCCTCATCTATAAAGGTGACAAAAGTAATGAGTATTAATCAATGCCTATTTCTCAATTAATTTCATCAATCTCGTTATCACAAACAATAACTTAATGACTGACTTGTATAGCTCAAGAAAAGACTTGGGGACCATTGTAAATGAATTGTAAGTCCGTTCTGTTGAGCGTCAGTCTATTTTACCGATAAACTGCTTCTGAATGTTAGATAAACCTTATTAGAACTGTCTGGAATAAAAAATATATCTTCCCATCCCCGAATGTAGATTCAACGCAGGCTCAATGCACAGAAAAAATACTATAAAAGCTTATGCAACAAATTATTAGAGTTCACGGAGTACGTAATACATAATCTATTTTTGCACCCCTAAGCATCGTTTCAAGTATTCATTCATCCCTTCTGAAATAAATGGAAGGATTTCTATAAGATCTTTTCCCTTGACGGCAGAAATTCTTGTGTAAAATTAAATCCCAGGGCAATTACCGTGAAGGCTACGAGGCAATGAGCGAAAACGAGATGGTATAAGCTGAATATTTCTCCGGCGTCACTCAGCTCTCCTCTCAAGCAGGTCGTCCTCATGATCTGAAAATATCAGATTAAGGTAAGTAGACATGAAAATTTTAAAAGCCGGATTTTCTTTAATATTTGCATACAGGCAAACATCACGCAGAGATTTATTCAGCTGGGCTGCTGATAATATGAATTACACGAGCAAATGTATATTTTTCACGAAAATAAAAATATTACGACTCTGAGACATGTACGCCTACTCTAAATTAAACAAAGTAACAATGCTCTACTATACCATATACCAGCCTCATTTTGTTCGCATAAAAAAATCCCTAGCCATTTCAAGAGATGTTTCTCGTCAATAAAGGATCTTTTATGGATCACATTAGGGAAGATGATAATGAGGAGCCCAATTGTACAATACGGCCTCAGCAGCACAAAATATTGCAATATCTTGCTGGACAAGTCCCTGAGTTAAGTAGCCGAATGCTATTCCTTAAGACATGCTCGTTGGTTTCCCTTAACTTGTACATATAGAGTGGGAAGCCATTTTGACAGGTGTAAGTCAGGAAAAGATGAATGGAGATTAGCATGCAATGAATGGGAGTAAACTTTTTTCATTTATGCATACAAAATAAATATTCTGATCAACTTCAAATTCCCTGTGCCATTTAACTGCACATAACTAACTCATATTTCAAATGATGGATTACTGTCTCCCTCATCCTCCCCATTGTCCATGCTTCATTCTTGCAACTCGTCAAGGGTTACAGACGGACTAATGAATATACGCAAACTATAAATTCTTGACTGTCACAAGTAATAAAAGTAGCATTAAAAGCAGGAACAGCATTTACTGCCCTTATTACAACTAAAATCTTGAGAGATCTTCCAGACTGAAAATACGAATTACCATGCTAGACATGTTTGCCATATTGCCATTCACAGGTATATGTATAGATGTGTATAGCAATCACCAACTCAATGAATTCAGCTGTCGTGACGGATGATGCTATTACTAACACCTTGGTCAATTATTTAACTAATCCACTTTCGTGAATAAAACAATGTCAGAGACACGGGGATGCTATATAAACTCGTCAATATCTATGGTGTCCAGTCGCAATACAAGTCGTTATCAGATCAAGTCAAGGGCTCGAAAGGCACCGAAATGCTAGTCCAACCATTGTTCCGAATCAAACCTACATCGTGTACGAACGTATCCGTCAAATTTCTCGAAAGAACATGAACGTTACTCATATGTCATATTACAAATGCTGTCAGACACAAATATTTGACGTGGTTCATGCAACATACTTTAGGCAAAATGTATGGATACTCTACTCATAGAAGTATACTTATAGTTAAGGAGACTTGCAATAGTCAACATGTTCTATATAGGAAGATACTACAGCTGTAAACCATAATGTGAAGATCCTCGCAGATACAAATAAGTATAGAGTAGAACTTTAGCTAACACACTTTTTCAACTCCACAGATTCCAGATACGGAAACATTTATAAGTATACATTAGCTCGAATAATTGTAGCGCGGTTCGGCTATGGATTGATGAGGTTACAAGATTTTGACAAATCGAAATAACACTTGGATCATGTATGGACGATAGAGAGAAATGAATATAAAAAGAGATTTGAATCCTTTAAGGTAGTTGTTCTAACTGGTGTATTCTCTTAAGTGCTTACGTTGTATTTTTGAGGATGTTATCTTCAGCTGAAGTGTCCATAAAATCAAGTCAAACTGCCAATTTGATTGACTTAATCGGTTGCATTGCTTTTTACGACTATTTTTTCCTGTGTCATGATGCAAATGTAAACTAAAGAAAATAATCTTTTCCACTAGAGGCAACAATCATAGAGTGTCATGGCTCATTTATCGGAATCACCTACTACACTGGTAAGATGCTCAGATTGCCTACAAACCATACCATGAGTAGTAAATGTCTGAAACTCTAAATGCCCAAATAGAATTTTTCTTTTTCCAGTAAAACTTTTCGCTTAATTGGCAAACAGCAAAGTCAGCAATAGATGGATATGGTTATACATGGGTATAGGACAAGGATTACAACCGACATTTTATGTAATACACTCTATATAGCATTTTGATAATAATTACTGTACAGAACTTAAACGTCTAAACCTGGCCGTAAATGCACAACTTGTTGTTATATTAACTTCACGAGCCTTAAAAATTATCCTGATCGTTGTGACGTTGTAAGTTAGTTGCTTGTTCTTGCAAAATGATTATCAATACGTAGCAAGGAGAGTCAACAACGCTGTAAACAATGGCATGTAAAATAAAACTTACCAGTCTGAAAGTATTTGAGTGGTTATTGTTGCTTTCCTATGTGGCAGAGCATTTTAACACTCTGTATATCTCCAATATACGAAACTTGAAATGTCCATTGTCGCTGGACTGATGGTGAGAATTACATGTGTACACCTCTTTGTAATAAAAGGTCATTTTGTTACCGTGGTTGACAGCTTATTTGAACGTCTGAGCTTCTCTCTATAAACTATAAGTATAATTACAAACTTTTGCCAAATAATCTTCCAAAGTCTGGATTCCGGCAATAAAATAAAAAACAAGTTTTGCTGTCTCCGATCGTCTGCTCCTGCTGCTGTTGAATACTTGTTCGCTCGTGGTGTCTGAAATCAATTGTCTGAAGTCGTATAGAAGCAATGTATATAGTGTAGGTAGTGAACGTTTAACTTTTCCTATGGAATCTCCATCGCTATACATGTTTTTGTTTTGAAAAATTGAAGCCTAAGTGTTTTCCAAAACGAAAGGTTATAAATCCTGTTGTATCACAATTAACAATTTTATTGTTGTGGTAAATAGTCGTCATGTCTGAAGTGATCGTGCGCGCTCATACAACTAAATTCCCACTCTATTATCGTCCCGGGCGAAGTTTGTATTTTCCAACCCTGATACACAACTGTTCAGCAGACTGTAAGGTACTATACTACTGTTGTGGAGAAAGATTGAGATGCACGTTCCTTCAGATTTCAGATGTCCGAATACCACAGGTAAATTTTGAAACTATGATTAGTCAACTCAGAATGATTATTGACTTGAGAGATGATTTCTTGTCAAGTTTTGTATTTTGATTGTATTTTGAATATCAGCTGCAGTTTTAAATTTAACATGTCTTTGTAGCGCTGACGGCGGATAATAATATTGGATCCGGTATCAAAGTTAATGTTATCTGGTGGATCCGATCGGTAAGAAAGTATATAGGAAAGTTGAGATGATCCAATATTGCAGTAACCAGTGAAGGCAAAAGACCAAACGAATTAACGAAACCCACTTCACGACCAACGAATAAACAACCAAATAAAATTAATAACAAAAAGAAGTGAAGTTCAATAAGTTGGAATCAAAGACGCCGGTTCCGTTTCTTCTACTTGTTGCACCTTCCAATTGAGTCCAACAACTGACTGAGCTGCAGGTATAATACATGTCTGAGTATGTGGCTGGGGATGAGCTCGTATGCAGCAGAAGCATGAAGATCGTAGACGAAGGTAGTTGGATTACAGTTTTTCCTCTGTACAGATAGTAACTTCTTCGGCTGACTTGGGATATTGTTGGTTGGGCCAACTCTCCTGCCTTCCTTCCAACTTCTCCCTCTACCTCAGACTGCCGGTGTATCAATTTGAACTGTTCTAGTGATTTAGATTTGGTTCTGCTTTGACTCTTCCTTCACGACTTACATGATTCATGCCAATGAGAAATCCAAAGTTTTTTCTAATATTATTTCTCTATACTTTAGACATCTTCTTTAACGCTTCGATTTTCAATGCTGACAAACTTACTCATCCTCTCGACTGTCTATGATATTTTCAGGGTACTGCTTGTTTCAAGTCTTCAACGGATTGTGCACATGCTTACATGATAATACCTGAGCAGCAGCAAATCTGCAAGGTAACTGCAATGGATGATGCCGATGATTGCCTGTTCTGTTGCATATTTTGCTCTGCGGATATTCTCGGTCGTATCATTGCACGCTCAAGCTTTCTTGTGCTGCATACATATGTACTTGTTCAAGCATTATAGTCATTGTGGGACTTGTTATGTAATAATTTAACAAAGTACCCTGAGCTTTCAGTGAAACTTCACGTATCTACAGACCAACAAACTTTCTACCCTATTCAATCCATGGAGATGCAGATGATGCGACAAAAACAACAGCAGCACTCACATTCTCAAGTGAATTAACAATAAGCACAAGGTATACGGGCATGTTATTACATCAGTTGTATTGCCCCTTGTTGATGTTACTTTGCGATCATGATCAATGAACAACCGCTCTCTGATACTGTGTTGAGTGTCGTTGGATACACAGAAACCTTAAGGTGTCGCACACGCGTTGCTTCTTATTGGTTATAGACTTCTATACATACTATGACACTTAAATGTCAACCTTTTCAATGAACCAGCAGGTCACAGGAATTGTGTAGATGTTCGCTCTAAGGTCCCAAAGTAATAGTCAGATTTATTGTGAGGAAATTCTTTCGCACTCTTTTATGTATACGTATATTATATTAATGTTTAATATCTTTTCTGTGTAAATGTGAGAGATTGTACTCAGATAGGATTCAGTTTGTCTGGTTTTTATTGTTGCTGTTACTCCTAATCGCTTATTCCTGTGAATTAGTTTCAGGGCAAAACACTAAACGTTTTATTTATTGCAAGATATCGATGGATAAAGTGAGGCCAGCATCTTGAGTATGGAACTTCACATGGGTTGTATAATTATTGACTAGAATATTCTACAAAGACAATTGTGGAATTGAAGTAGGAGGCAACGCAGAGTTGATAGACCCAGTTCACTTCAACTATTCACTCGATTTGCACTCCAAGAGCCTTCTACAAAAGCTAATCACTAAATAGGGATTCAATCCGGATCTCAGACACACTTATCCAGTTGCTCGTTACCTCTGCAAAGTAAACTACAGTGATAACTGCTCACTAAAAGTTTGAATGTTTTTAGTATCACAGGATAGCAATGTAACATATACAATGGAGAGTAAATAATCATAACGCTAGATATTATTGTGCTTAACCTTACATATATATATATATATATGTAGTATTACATATTTATATGATTCTGAACACTCGCCTTATAATTTTCCTACCTCCTGCAGTTGTGGTAAGTGTAGCTCTCTTACTCGCTACCTTGTAGTTTCAAACCCTTTGTACCCTCACAATTATATACAACAGATAGTGAATATGGCTGGTGTGCACCTTTATTGTATAAACTGTAAGGCCAATTATGCATGAAAAACAATCACTAGATTAGGTGGTACCACAGCAGCCCTATATAACATGCTTGGTTGGATATATTTGTACAGGAAAAGTGTTTGCATGTTGTTATGGATAGAGACACATTTACATGCAGGTAGCATAACACTAACAGCATAAGACTTTTTGGTATGTATAGTTAGTAATTCAAATAGGAGCGACACAAAGTAAAATGTAAATACAATAGTAATTAATTGAAAGGACTTTAATTTCACTAATTATTAATTTCTTTATTAAACACTGAGCGACGTTTCGGAACGACTTCTTTCTTCAAGCTCAAAATTATGATAAAATATTTAGCTATGTTAAACACTAAACAGATTTTTGGGAAAAAATACATTTTAGTTGAAGTTAAGTTAAAACAATTTTTTGTTTGCACATATTATTAAACAAGCAACGACATGGTGATGCTAAAAAATGTGTTTGCTTGCACGTCTTGGAATTATATACTGGGACACCTTGTGTGCTAACTGAAGTACAATCATTTTAAATTCTGGCTATTAAACTTGAATACATGGCATTTTTTTTCTTACAGAGATTCAAAATGCTGAAGTAACAACTGTTACTATTTATTATAGTGGGACAGTGGGAGCTTGGTAGATAAAAACATACATATAGGTACTGAATGGACTTGTGGCGCTGGTCTTCCCACTTTTTACATCTTCTTCACCACATAACGCCATTTCTTCAAATCAAACGTTGCTGCTTTTAAAGTGAGTATATAGTGCAGAGTAGAAAATAAAATAGTGGTTTAAAAACTAGTACAGCGAGCATATTTTTGCGTCAATGAAACAATATTACAAGATTTCTTTTAGAGATAATTAGGATATGATTTTTAATATAAGATGATGCCGTCCCCTGTGAACTGATTCAAGTGATTTTATATACAGTTTATTTGCCATTACAAGCTTCACACCTTTCCTTTTTATGAAATTATGCATGCAATTAATTCCGTTTCATTAAGGAGTACCACTGGGAGTACAACATCTTGTTTGTTAGATTTCAATGGACCAGGGATGTAAATTACTTGGTCGTGTTTAAGTGATTCAACTGGTATTAAAGTATAATAAGCGTAATAATCGTCTTTATTAAGGTTCATTTTGATTGGCCACGACCCCTACAACATACAACATTTTATATGTTGTACAAATAAAATTATAGATACAAAAGAAACATACTTTAAGAATATAAACATGTTAGTTACAATCATTACAATGGATATACAATTATTCGTAGCTTTTTAAAATTCTCAAATGGTTTCATTAACTAAACTGATAATTGACTGTGCCTAATTCTCTAGTAGTTCCGACCAGAAGCAGAAACCATGAGGCCTGAAAAACAGACGGAATGCAATCAAGTATAATCTAGACAGTTAACGGCTGACTGCCACATGAATTTATAATATGACACCTCATTATCTCAAAAATTTACACTGGTAACATGGACAGTACACGGTAAGTTCAGTGTCATGTTCTCTCTGTGTAGTCGTTTAATAAAGATCAAGATTTATTATGACACTTATCGTGCTTATCACCAGTTGCGTAATAAAAACAAAAGTAAATGACCATTGTTATGCAATTTGGTATCGAGCAATAATAAAAGCTTTTTTATTTCCATTCCCTCCCTAAAAATTTATCTAGCGCTTGGGCGCAACGGATTGCTGTTGAGAGGTGACCCGTTGCAGAATTAAGATATTAGCAAAGATGTAATTGACCGAGTCATCTACAACGTTTGCTACATCCTACAGTCGTTCTGGTAAGTTCTCCGACCTTTTTTATCCACGTTGTAGTTATTATATAAATAAATGTAATCTGTTGTATCTGTTTATAAGCTTGTTGCACCCAACTACGTATAGTGTCGTTAGAATTTTTTGATCTCTGTAGTCCGGTTGTATGAAAACTAATTAGCTCATAGTACTAATAGCTGTCTAGATCCGTCTGCTAACCTTGTTGTGATTTCCCAATAATGCAGTGTTGTTGCGAGAATTCATCAAAAAATGGAAGTGTAGTCAGTTGAGTACATATCAGTGGTAAAAGACAAATGGCAGAGGAAGGAGAAAAAATGTGGCAAAAAGGAAGCGGTCTAGGATATAGATTTATGCACAGTCAGGTTGAAAGCACGTTTGATTTGATCTCTCTTGTCAATGTCAACGTCAGCTTTGGATCTGCACACTTGCAATTTCCAAGTTCCTTGTTCTTTTTATTTACATCTCTCTTCTCCGTGCAGATTAAGTTTTTGTTTCCTGTTCATAACATGTTCCGTGAACTAAAAGCGGATCAACACTGCTCACAATGGTTGTACATAAACTTTCGTTCATCCTAACACACCTCTGTACGTAACAACACACGTGGAGATACACGACTTTCAATTCCAAAGTACGTTAATCAAAACTTCGAATCTCAGTAATGTACTTTTGGCTTCCCAACTACATACATATAGTCCTCGTAATGGTCACAACTTATATTTATTGGGTTGCTCCTATATTGAGACCTGTTTTTATGTCGCTTGTACGAACTTACTTCATATTGTTATATAACGTGGCTAGTTCTTGAACTTTGCTGGCTATTTCTGTGTACATATAATTTACAATAAGTTGATACTTTTGTCTCGGTTTTTATGGCTCTTAAATTATTCTGAAATATCCAAAAGAATGCGAATCTTTTTTCCATCATATTATTACACTGTGCTCCTGTGACGCTTAGTTCTGTTCTGGCTGATTCAAGTTGGAGCATGAATGAGCAATGCATGGAGGGTATGTGATGAAAATAATAAAATCTGTTCCAGTAATCAGAACGTGAAACGATTAAAAGAGCATCTGTTGTGGTGACTATGGTTGCCACTACATAGCCATCATATGTACTTTAAATATCAACAGTAAACCGTTTTTTTCGGACTGAATGAGCGTGCCGGACACACCTCCGCAAAGTTGACCTTCGTCTCCTTCATCTGGTTCATTTCGTATCCTCCTTCCACACTGTGCCTAAATAACAATAGCATTCTTTGTTTTCGTCCTGTAACTTGATCGCATTCTCCAAGTGTATCAGTGTATGCCGTGCTGGATTTTAATTTCCTATAGGCAGGAGCTCCTTATAGAGGGTATCATGCTTGGGATCGCATTACAAATTACATTTTTCCCTGCTAATAAATATTGTAGAAGCCATGGAGACAAGTGATTTGACACTTACTGTGCTCGAGCATTAAAAATTCCTTTTAATCTCCTTTGGAAAACGGATGCTTTGATTATGTTCACCATCCTGTATTGTGTTCTCCTAAGACGAATACGTGTGATCATAGCCATTAGGATTAGATTTTGTAATGATATTAAGCAAATTATTGGGTGCGGAATAATTTCATTGCGAGTTCAATAATGTGTTGGTTATGTCGGAATATTAATGATGAGCTTGAGTTATAATGGGTGAATTTATTATTTGATATTCCTATTCGGAATAAAAACTAGATACATGGGTTGATCCAACGTTACAGTTAAAACATGCAGATACAAGTATAATTTTCAAGTATTTAATAGCATAAATTATTGAACTGGCGATAGTTATAGCTCCTGTCATTTACCTCTTTATGCTAGTTCAACAGCGTCAATTTCTCTGGTTCCTCCAACGTCACTGACCGCACCTTCTCCGAGTTAAAATGTTTGTACATAATTATATGAATGTACGTAAGTAATAATTATACGAAGGCATTTGAAATAAAGGTCTGCATACATATACACATGTAAAACATAACGCATGATAATAAATAAATAGATAGATTCTGTGTGCTGAGCAATTAGACGAAAGGTTCTGAACATTTTAAAAAATTAGTAAAAGAAATAAAATACGATACAATACTAAAGTTTGTTTTCCCCTTACAAGTCAATCGAATGTCAATGTTCCAAGAGTTGATGTAAAGATGAAAGAGTGCTGAAAAAATAGTGAGGAATCGGTGTTACATGGAGCAGGGGCAGGACAAATGGACTCGTTCCTTCAATTGTATACATAGGTACATGTGCACGGTAGATGTGAAATGAATTAATTTTGATTGTATCAGCTCACCCGTTGTTAAATCCATAAAAATTGCAGTTAATGCTAACTTTGAAAATGATTTTAGGCTTTGATGGCTTTAACAATGCTGGCTCGAGTTTTATATTAAAGTTCATCAGCTCCATAGTCTCATTAAGACAAACAAAGTTTGCATAAGATTGTGGGGTTTGCATTGATTTACTAGCAGAATTCCGAGCGCAAGCTTAACTATATAATAATAATACTTGATTCCCCTGACAGACGCTTTGAATTGTAAGGATGTTACTGCTGTAAGCTGAAGATTCTTAATGATGTGGTAATTATTTAGAATAGTTGTGCTAGCCCTTAGACATGGCATTTTAAGTCTATAAAATACTTTTGTGTGCGGATGCCGGCTCTCTTGTTATACATCCGTGTCCTAGTATTTAAAATATTGACATCTGAAGCTGTGCCTTTCTGCTTTGTACAAGTATATATTACTCGTCTGTTTGCTGAATAAATGATTAAATCAGAATTGTGTGATTGTGCCTGTGTGTGCATGTGGATTTTGCATTCGATTGATCGGAGTTATAGGAAAGGTAATAAATCTTGAAACAATTGATTTAGAATTTGCAAAGAAGCTTTCAAAGTTGTCAAGAAGTCAGATGAGGAATAGGGATATAGAATTTTGTTAGGATTGCAAGTCGAAAAATGTGCAAAATTGATGGGCTAGTAGGGATATTGGCCTTTGGAAAAATTGAGCCCTGTTATGGTTCATGCTCCTTGTGAAACTGATCATTACAGGGCCAAGTTAGTGAGACGGAAAGCAAGTTAATTTGTAGATAGAGTATAGCATACAATTATCATAATGAGCCGGTTTACCTGAGGCCACTATGCATAATGAGCAAATGAGGAGCGTCTCTTGCTTTCATTCAATTTCACACACAAAAACATTCACGGAGTAAGTATGCAGTTCATTTTTTTAAAACAGTAATCCGATACATTATTTTACTACTCTCAAAGCTCTTCAGTGCTCTTTATACACCTACAACCTGTGTATATACATGTCTGTATACTTATATATTCTATATACTATAGTGTAAATGTACTAGTTCCTTAAATATAATGATACTTACAATTAGAGGCATACTTATAGTAATACTGTATTTGCCTAAAGTAGAGTATAGGGACTGTTCGTAATCATTCATAGAAGCTTCCTCTTATTAAGCAATACTTCGGTAAACCATGTACTTACTTATTTCTCAGCAATATTGAGCATTTCCATGTGACGAATGAATAGATTTGCTCTTCTAACCTTACATACAAAGCTTCTTAGAGTTTATCATGTGAATCGTCCTACTTTGAAGTCATGCTCTATACTTAAATTGACTTGAAATAATAGAATGTGCTCAACAATAAGTTGTTCTTATATACAACAATTGCAGATGAGTATTTACAATAACGACCCGTACGTATCTATACAGTAAAGAAACTAACTCCAGTATCGGCTGTAACGACTTGTATGAAGTTGAAATGAGCGTCTTGTCTCATGTAGTGTTGCCCTCAGTCCCTAAAGACTTGCTGTGTCGAGCATTTAATTTGATATTATACTAACCAAAACATGATACGTATGTCTGATCATCTAGATTGGTAGACTGAAGGAAGAACTTGACTCAGTGTCATACTTAATACCATAGTGTCTATCCAGGAGTATCAAATTACACTCTTATATATAGATACTCTAGGTGCATATTACAAACAACATATAATAGTCGGCAACGACTTTTTGACGGGAGTGTTTTAATTGATCATAGCAAAGCGGACTTCTACTTGACAGTTGGAACTCTCCTACTTCGCTTTTATCATCCTTTTTCTCGCACGCCGGAGCTCAATTGTTGAATAATTTTTATTTTTTGACATCCATAGAAACACAAGTATTTTTCTGTCGTGTATTTTTTCTCGCCTCTGGCATCTGTATACTCAAGACTTTATTTACTCTCAATCGTAATTTTTTTCCATCAGCAAAACACAAGGTGTGCTTGTATAGCTCTTGCGGTTTAAAGGTGGTCGAGTTTCCTCGACTTTCGTTTCTATTTTGCACATTTTTTCCGTCATCTTTTCCACTGCCGTTAGTACGAGCGGAAAAAGTCCATGTTGTGTATAGTCGGTAGAAGCCATGTCCACACACGCTCACCACACATTTGTACTAATTCTAGTATGTAGATTCAAGCAGGAAGACAAATGGACTTGGATTCGCATCTTGACACAAAATAATTTAGAAGAAGGTATTTAAAAAGAGAGTGAAAATATTTGAAAAAAAAAGTGTCGGTGACTTGATATTGTTATCACGTTTGTTAATTTGCTATAAATCACTCTTGATTTTATGTAATCGAGCTTGATGATGATGCTCCTGTTTTTCCATGAGTACAAAATGCCGGCTGCAAGTCCATTCCCTTTTAACTTGTGGTAATCACGTTTGAAAGCCGTTTATTATCCTTTGGTTTACGTGGAGAAGATGCAATGTGTTGACAGACTCGTCTTTTTTCCACCAGGACAACATTAAATGTGCCTGTGTATGGGTACGTAGCATTAGCGCCATTCAATGTTGTTCACTCAAGGATCGTTTCATTACCATCTGCAGGTGTGTTTCCCTGGATTTTTTACACATGAAAACGGCTAAATAACCTTATGTAACTATCTATATCCGTTAATTTGGTAAATCAGTGAAAAAATATAATAAAACCACCACAGGAATTGCTTTGACCAAATAGACCTATACGTTTGCATATTGCAGTCTACCTGACTCCCATCCTTCTCCATATGAACACATATTATTGAGTAAACTATCCTCGACACGACGAGGAAATATTAAAATTCTTATACAACCAGCAATAAATTAAACGGAATCCGATGGAAATAGAAGGCTCCCTGTTAAATATAGTCCAGTAAATAATGTCAGGAATGCAAATGATGCCGCATGCAATGTAATAATATCTAATTCTTGCATGTGTAAACAGTAGGAGGATTTTGTATTCAATATTCATCCTTGACTGAATTAATTAATTATTTTTTAACAGTTTATGCACTAATATACTCCTGTACTCATATACAAGGAATACTTAAGTATAGCCTCTATGCCCGTGTGCACATCATCCAATGATAAAAGATATGCATTGCCAATCCACTTGTTCTAATATTGCTTTTCCCAGTTTTTTCCAGGTTATCCTTTTGCGAAAGGCTATTGATGATTGATGTGATAATAATACTTCAATCAAACTAACTACACCGACTAAGGACTTGCCAATGACCCTTCTGAATATATTACTGTAATAGTAATGAAGCAATACTTTTAATCAACACTATTACAATCCAATCTGCATCGCAGGAGCTTTATATATGAGCTATGTACAGTCGTCCTTTCTAGAGCAACCATGAGTTGAATAATTGTCTTGTTTTAAAAAGTGTATCAACCTAACTTAATTTCTGAATTACGTTCCTGACGGTCACTCTAATTACTTGTAATCCTTGTAAACTTTATCTTTTGTAACACTTTTGTGTTTTCATTATTGTGGTTGAACTGATGTAATTTCGCACAATTCCCTTTAAAATAATTGAGCTGTGTGGTTCATTCTACAATAATTGTATTCATTCTACATTTATTGAAGTTGGATACGGAAATTCCTACGCTGCCAAATGTTCTGTGAATGATTTTTGCGGCTCTATGAAGTCCAAATTATAATGGATGAGTTCAATTTGAACTTTCTGAATATGAATTCATGAAGTGCAAGTGAGAGATCAAAATGTTCTTATGTAAGAATTTAATACTTTTGTAAATTCATTCGGCGTGGCTTTGATGAACTTGTAGTGAGAGAACATGTATCATAGTACAGAATGAATAGTTCAAGGTGGATTAATCAAAGTTGGTCTCCGTTTTTTGACGGTTGACTGTATAAAGGTTGGAAGAAAGTAGCTGAGTATAGTGGCCTATGTATTTCTATATGATGTCTCTTGTATGTAATTGCTTATGTAGCTGATGTGTGTAGCATAGTGGCGTCTCAAACGGAAAGTTCGGATGTTTGGTGTGTCATCAAGAAATTTTCACGCAGACTTGATGAGGAAAATATGATCACGGTTATAAGTGTAGTTAGTACATAAGGAACTTTGTATTGTTGCTGACCAACAAGCTAATATGTTTTTGCTGTTGTACTTTTTTGCTCCTTAAAACCCCTTTGACTCATTTGCGAGTATGGATAATACACCAGAGCACATATATACACACACACTTAACCCAACAAGATGTACACACCTGAGTTTGCTCGAGTTTTAGTTATAGTCTATGGGATTTGATCTTAGGAAAAGTTACGATTAAGAAGAGAGTTGATAGATGATAAGTTTTGTGTTCATTGCTTCGTCTTCGATATAATATAGGTTTGATCAGTCAAAAAAGAACCACACCCTTCCCAATGGCAATGACGATCAAACGTCGTAGAGGTACTCTACCACTTGAGTTGGTCTCACACATTGTGTACATACTCCTTCTGCTAAACTTATGTGTGTGTAGCTAGGTCTGCAGATACACAAAGATGACTGTGAATTAAGAGCCACGGAGAGTTGATGGTTGGTAGAAGCAGGGAAGCGGATTGACTTCGTGGATCAATTCAACCGTGTAATGTAATATGTATTGAGTCCACATTTTTTACGCAAAAATCAAAAGACCCAGCTGTATTGGTAGTTTCCAACCCGAAATCGCCTAGTCAAATGTAAACATACCTAAATCGTGTTGATAAACACGGTTCTCCAGACCCATGCATGTCTGCTAATCCTTCCGCGGTCGGCATCCACTTGTCTAATCCTGATCACTCTTGCACACACACATGAATTAATTTAGAAATTCGAGATACATTTCTAATTGTGTACCGTCAGGTCTGGCAAGGGGAAAGGTTCAAAGAAATTCAGGTTCCCAATCGGTCAGACGGCCAGTCCATCGTGAACAAATTAAGTATCAAAAGGTTACAGACCCATTCTTTTCCTTTCTCACTCTTAAGGCGTGCTTTAAAAATGAACTTGTCACAATCGTTACGTATGTCTGTTATTGATTTTTAAAGACATCATTTAGTTGTAGAAAAGGGCAAGTTTACTATATTCCTAATTACTAATGAGTGTTTTTACGGTTGCAAAAATCTTGTTCAACTCGGATCCAGGGAAGATAAATCTGTTCTTTTGTAATCGGGGAACCTCAAACCTTGATTATGTGTGTATTTCAGATTGATGGACATTGAGCTCATTGCCTTACGTGCTATTTCACTGAGATCACATAGATGAGTTGGAGTGTTGTAGTTACACCACTTCATTGTATTGTTTTGTGTTATGGTTCGGACACCCGTACCTACGAATGGCTATGTGAAGTATGTTCTAACAATGAGTAAAAGTCTTGTGGTCAATAAGGAGCATTACAGTAATACAATTACCTTGTTCACGTGAGGAAATATGCTTGCATTATGTCATCTGTGTTACTCTTCATTTCTCTCGCAAAGTAACTTTACTAAAGGAAGATGAGCTGCAAATAAAATCTTACGGCCAGACCTCTTGACTCCTGCAATGGTCAGTATTATTATTAGAGAAATGCCCCCACCTGAGAGGGTTAGACATGAAAGCACCAATATGTATTTCTCCTTTGGTTTTTAGTGAGAGAAACTGAAACTTTGATTTCATATTGACCCTACAGTCGGGACAATCTTGACAAGACCTGGTTCTCATAAGGTAGTGTTTATGTAGAGTATAGGGCTCTACAATCCGTAAGTGCATCCTTGTCTTCGTCACGTTTTGGATGGATGATGGCGTAAATACTGATAGGAATTGATAGTGCAGCATGCAGAAAGAGCCGTTGATAATTACGTACATCCTATAGCTGAAGTTATTGTACACACATATGGAGGTAATATTGGTAGAGATCCTCGTTGACTCGCCATCACCGCTCAGTTAGTTATTTGGCGAGATAATAAATGAGCAAAGCAGAACATTAATTGTATCACCGTCGTTCATTCCTATCAGAATTTAAAGATCTCTTTCTCCACCTCTCGAGTGGTTTTTCGTCAATCCAACTTTTCAAGCTTATGACCACCGCGCCTGAAATCTTTCTCATCATCTCCATATTACAATAACCAGCTAGTCCCATCCCCATGGTTAATACCAATTTGTAATTGGCATTTTGGCATGGTAGAGTGGAATTCTTATCGAATTCTTTCCAAATATACTAAATCAAAACCCTAGAGTAAGAATGCAATAATGCATGGGCTGGTGAGTCAGTATTTGAACAAGGTGGTATTCCTTAGCCGCATACATGCATTTACATATGCCATGGTATTACATTTACATGAAGTGGCATTGAATTACTCAAAACAATTTGCTGGTTACACTGAATCTTCATCATCTTCCTTACTATATAAGTATAAATATGTAAGTATACTATCTGCCTACTACATCCTTATTTCACTCTCAATATTTGCTCAAGTAAGTATGTGTAATAAGTACGTACAATGCATTTTATACTTACTCGCACACGAATTTATTTCACCTCACTGCACGTACTACTGCATTTGTCTAGTTTGGTAGTAAAATGTATAAATTTATATAAACTGCACTCGTTGATTAAAAATCTCTGGTTCGGTACAATAATATTGAAAACTGAAATATTAGATTACGTAATGTTAGTAATGGGAGCGATAGCTGAACAACTTTGCAAATGTATTCGACTATGAAATAAAATATCCAAATTCCGCCTGAATCATTCTTGCATAATTTTAAGTTTGGTACATAGCATAATAATCAGATTAAATCTAATTTAATCGTTATTCTTGATGATTTGCTAGTTAATCAATAAGTATATATTTGCACACATGGTCGTCGTGTAAATCGACGCTGATGATGAATCTACATTATCCTTCATGTTGGCAATTCTTTATTCCATTTTCCCCAAACTGTTCTATTTACAAAGGTTTACATTGTTATTAGCATCTCTTTTTACTTGTTGACCATCCTCATTATTGACATCACTTTGTAGGCGTAATTCGTACTGTGTGTACTTTCTGAGTAAGTTGTACTAGTGTTTGTATCATTTGTACTTTTTAGTAGTCGATAAGGATCAAGTCAGGGATCAGGTCTATTGTCAGTGTTCTTAAACAATCGATATAACTTCAAAGCATATAAAATTTGGTTTTATTCTGTCGTAAAAGCATTTTAACACCGCATGTCAACCAAGCGACCATCCTTTGATTTTGATAAGAAGCAGTGATTAGGTGGACATGGTTGTTTAAATTATCGTCCGCACACTTGCAGGCTTGAGCGCAAAGGCGTTTGATCGCAATAGCTTTTAAACATGTACATACCCGTAGGCTTTATGGTATTATTTTAGTTTTGTGTACCTTATTAACTGGGTTTAACGAATTTGTATACCTTTTAAAAGGTTATAGTGAAGAAAGTAACTAATTTTAGCTGAGCAAGCTTTGTACAACTCAATTGTTTTGTTTTTGTTTTTATTTCCTATTCTATTGTTACATATTTGAGATGTTTTGCAATTATTAGGAGTATTATAAAATAATAATAATAAATAGTGATATAAAATGCAGGTAGGTTTACAGATGCTTTGTTATAATCCTGCAAGCTTCGTGAGCTGACCGAGAGATTTCTAAAAAGTTAAAAAACTTGAAGAGTTTACAAAAATGAGTAACTAATTAACAAGGGTTAGTGTGTGGAGCATAGGGATGAAAAAGAAATTGCAAAGTTGCTTATCTTGATCTCTCTAGCCCATGCATAGCTAAATGTGTGAGGTCTGTCTGGAAAAGTTTAATTTCTTGTACATGCTTTTTGAAGAGATTTCCGCTTGATTTACTTGAGCGTGTAGAAATAATGTGAGCTTGAGACAGAGCACGTGAGATCATATACGGACCAGAAGAGAGTTACGATAGAGCTCCATATTTATATATCTACACAGGTATAAAAGTGCAGTCCAAGGTAGTAACGATAGGGATGTATGTATTTAACCGTAATTTTCCATCACGTCCAAACTCTCCTGTGATTGTCAGATTGATTCTTGTCTAGTTTGAAAATGTCTACGTCTCTGGATTTTTGGTATTGTTGCAAAGAGGAAGGAGTGAGAGACGTCCGCGTTAAACTTTTTGTGCCTTTTCATTTGATACTTTTACAAAGATAAAGGAGGACGTACGGCAGATTTGCATTGAAATTCCTGGAGTTTATTTGGTAGGAAAGATCCGTCTTTGTATCCTCTTTTGTTTTTCGTCAACGGCCATGCAAAGCGGACTGTGTTCAACATTTTACGAACCAAGTGTGAACGTGAACTCAAATGAGAATATTCATCTTCTTCACAATCCCCTCCTATAACTATTTAACTGTCTTTGATGCATAAAAACAACCACGGCTCTTGATCTGACAGAATCATCATGATTGCATCTTAAGTCTTTCGACTCAATTTCCGTGTTACTCTTCTTTTTTTCCCTTTCCCCCCTGCACTAGCACATCCGGTCGGTCACGACCGGGGGAGCAATTATTGCAGCCAGGTAAATCTTATTCCGAATTCTCCGTAATTGATTTCGCATTTTAATTCTCTTGCACTTTAGGTTTGTAAGTTAATATTGTGATTTATAACTGAACTTCAAATCAAATCTTATAGCGTTTTAATAATAATTTTCCCAGAAATCTTTGGGTATTGCTGTCTGAATCACTGAGGATCATTACAATGCATCGCTCAAATAATGTCAACGGTGGCCAAGGTTATCGCAAGACCCGGATCTAGCTTTTAAAGTTTGCATGCTGTTAAAAAAGTTTAAGTTTGCTTTGTGTAACTGAAACTATTATTAACAATATGCCACCTTCAATTATTAAAGTACCTGATTAGTAGTTTATGACAAGTATGCCATTTTTTCTGAAGTCGTTAGCTGTACGTACTAATTTCAGTAATCAGTATAGTAGCTACATACATTGGGTAATAAATTTGGCTTAAATCTTTAAGTAATATGACAACGAAATAAGTATACTGGCTCTTAAGGTCAGTTTCTTGAAGGTTTTTTGTCGACCATAGTCATTTTAGATGTCCGACAGCATGAGTTTTGGCTAAGCAAGTCTACTATATAGATTTGGAGAAGATGAATTTACTGATTCCAGAATGTCGTAGCTTCTAATATTTTGCTAAAAGAATAATAGACTTTTGGAATCCAATGAAGCGTCACGAGATGATCATTGACCCTTGAGTATCTCCCTAGCGTCAAATTGTTTTCAGAGTTGGCAATTTTGAAAAAAACTATTTATTCACCATAAAATCCATAAGAGAATTCTAACTTGTAGTTCACATTTTATTGAATGTAAAGTATCTATACGTATACAATGGATACTCTTTTGTGAAAGGTTTAAAAGAAGGTGTACCATGTTTTGAAGTGATGAGGTCTGCATGCATGCCTTCCTCACATATAATTTGGCAAAATAACCCAAGATTGAATAGTAGAATATAAGGGATCTACAAATAATTTTGGAGTCATCAATACATGCATGAGCACAATATGATGATGATTATGATAGAAACTGTTGAACTTTTTGGTGCAGTCCGTATAATAGCGTGTATGTGCCTGAAAATTAGGAATAATTATGGTATTGTGCTATATCCACAAAACAAGTACCTGTATAGGTATTTATATGCAGGACATACTGAGAGAATTTCTAGTGCGAGAGCATGCGGTCATGCAAGGAGGTAGTCAAGCCGAACTGTTTTCCTGATCGTTCAATTTTTATTCCTCGACTTTCTACATGACTGCCTCCTCTCCACTTACGATTAGTCTATTTTATCATATCAAGTCCATTCCCAAATACGCACATATTTTTACCAATACACTACCAAGTCCTAGTGCTTGTCAGACATAGATTGCACTTTCTTTTATACATCGGATACATACATAATAACTACTTGGCCACTGACGGTTCATCCAAATGCTTGAGCATATTGCAGTCTCGGTCTATGCAGATATAATCCAACATGTATAATGTAGAACTGTTGCCAAGAAGAATCCCAGTCCCACAACCCAAAATTTCCATCACCAATAATTATGATGATTTTCATGTATGTTTATTATTACACTATACACTCAATTTTATCTCTTTACCTCTTCGTCTTTTGAGTACAAGCTTCAGCTTCGTTTAAATTGCTCAGACCTCTGCGATTCCTAACTCGTTTCAAAACGCTCCAACTTCTGTAAGTTACCGTTTTCTCCAAGCCAAAGACATGAGCAGAATGATGACGCTTAATTCGCTGGCAGCGGATACATTACCTTCCGTAAGGAATTTATATATATACGACGGACAAACGAACCAGCAGTTGTTAAGGAATTCCAAGGTATAGTAATTGCAGTGTACTAATACCGTTGACGGTGATTACTTTATGACCACAGAGCACACACGCCAGGTCGGTGGGCCAAACTGTCTGAAAAATTTGCATGAAAATGTGCATTTTTGCTACCTCAGAAATTATTATATTTTTGTTTGTTCCCTGCAATTGTTATTCAAAACATTTTCTCGCATCCAATTCAAACAATGTTCTCACATGGTAATCAACAACAAGTGTTTTTGTCACATAAGAAACTTAAACGTTGTTAATCATACAATCTTACTCGAAACCGCCGGAATTCATAAGATACCAAGCACCAAGATTAAATTATAATAAATAGGGTGTCTGTGAGTTTGTCAGTGAAAAGCTTCTTTTCAAAATAAAGCACTACATACAAAACCAGGAGTTGCAATTTTTAGTTTGTCTCATTCTTGTTACTTTGCTATTTGCCTGTTTTCCTAAATAATAGATATAAACACACGGAGCTCTCAGTGGTAGACATAGTTTTTGCAGTAAACTTTACGACATGTTTTTTTCCTTTTGTACATACCTATTATTTATTGAAATGAGTCAAGTTTCCATCAGGCAATCCTCAAGTAAGTCGGAATGAAGCGAGATAGCGACAGAGAGTGGGATAATGAGAAAAAACACGAGACGGAGTGAGAGAGGACTGTAGGGTAGATAGATAAGAGAGACAAACCATGGAAATAATTTAATAGATGGAAAGGTTGGATAATTTCGAGAAAAAATTTTTTCACAGAAAGAGAAAGAATAAGATATTGAGAGAGAAAACCTCCTCCAATTTTATGATCCTTCTTACTAAGTCTTAAAAGAATTTACATAAAAGCAACATAATGTCAGTCAAATGGAAAGGCAGAGTAAACACCGTTCATGTGAAGACAATTGCTCACAAAGCACAAATTATGAGAGACATTGAAGTGGAGGGGATGTATGTATAACTTTTACTGGGCATACAACGAAAATTCAACATTAGTTGCGAGGTAACAGAGTATTTTACTCCATAACTTGGACTCTCAAATGGCATCTTTTTACTTGTACTTGCTGTTATATGCACTCGGCACTGATGAATTTTCATGACTGTGTATACAATGTCAGGAACGTTCAGTGCTCTCTCCGCATCTTCTATCTCACCTGGTCGTCGTCGCACTTATTTACACACAATATTACGAGAGAGCCTTACATGATTATGGACTGATTCTCTCGTAAATGGTACTGGTCGTATTTATTGTTAGCAGATAAGCTCAAGATAAACTGTTGATTTTGCATAATAATAAATTATGAAGAGAAGGCAAAACATGATTGACCATCTGATTTTTTATGTTCTAAAGTCACAATAAAAAATCTTTGCCATAGAATTGTAATGTAAAAATAAGGATTTACATTTCTCCTTGATTTCTCATTCGTCTTGATCTTCTTTCATTATCTCCTTTCCTATTCTTTACTTTCCAAGTCCTAAATCTCCTGCTCGACCTAACGATAAGAACGTCCGTCATGTCGTGGAACTCATAAGGACCCAGCTCGTATTCCCAGGAATGTAATTGCATGGTAAAACTATGCGCTTGTTTTGTCGAAAATAAAGGGAAATGATGGGAGGTATATGACAGACGTTTTATTAATACAATCAGGAATCATTTCCGTTATTGTTTGTTCCATGTTTTTTGATAGACGATCTGCATTTGCTGGTTCCATGGAGTTGTAGTAAACATGTTTGTTTTCGTATGGGGTTGATGATATGGGAATCAAAGCGGTGCATTGCTACATCAATATGTCAGATTTTTAACTCATAGAGTTGACTGCCTTTGAAAAAATCTTGTATGTACGGAGAGGAGAAATATGTGCAAGAAATATTTTATCTGGAATTCAATCAAGTGCCTGGGTCCGTGTGTACATACTCGACACCCAGTAGGAAAATTGTGAATTGGAGCCAGAGGGTCACAAATTTAGGAGAAATCGACACTTTAATATTCCTTATACTCATGTTGCCCACTGTTTTATTCTCTCCAGTCAGTGTGGGCTTCTCTTTAATATATTCTCTCTCCCTCCGTGCCTCTTCTGATTCTTCTGGGGCCTTTGTATCTCAGTGTTGTGCACACACATAGTAGCTTGGTCTTCTGTGTCTGTATAGCATTACATTAACGGCATGGCATTAAATAGGGTGTACGCATGAAGAGCATACCTGACTATCATCCTCACATATGGATCGCAGCTGTATCTTGACGCCGTTGGCCACACTTGTTATTATACAAATTTTTGCAAAGGTGGATGCACACAGTGCAGTTTTGAAGCTCGACTCAATCATGTCCGTATATCTAGTAGCAGTTGTGCTGTTGGGAAATACATGAATACTCTCGGAGGATAAGAGAATCACAACGACCGTGTTACATGGTAGTTTATGTGTAACAGTTCTAAGGGAGAGCAAAGAAAGATTAAATCAGATTATTTGAAGAACTCGGTTGTGTTTTCGTATTGTGAGAGTCGGAGTCGTGGGCATTTGGTATTGCAAATAGATGATTTATTCCCCAAATCACACTCTGTTGCCGCCTCTGACGCTAATCTAAATGGAAGTAGGACGTCACCCAAGTTCTTATATCCATCTTATATTACATCCCTCAAACCAGTAGTCCTTGCTTTTTTCCTGCCAGTTTAAACATCCAAAACCGGGGTTGATATCCCTATGATGCAGTGGCTGTAATAATTGCAACTAAAAATGCAACCTAATAACTCTATGATGAGGTGTAAGTTATCTTTCAGAAAATTATTAACTTCACTGTGGCACAGACGAGGTTGGTTAAGGTCGCTTCAGACTTCAGTCTATACACGAGGCCAGACCGCAGAGCATCTTTGCCTTGCTCTAGGAAGGTCTGTATACCTATAGGATTGGGTACATATATAGGAGGAAATATGAAGCATCTCTTCAGCCTGCCCAAATGTCCTCCCCGGGTTTGATTTAGTATCCGTATGAAACTAGTTTCTTGTTCTTAGGGATTTTACTTTATACATTGTAGAGTAGTGGAACGAGCGAAGGATTTCACCTCAAGAGATGCTCTTGCTCTTATTGAGACCAGGCACTCTTTGGATGGATAGACAGGGGGAAGGAATAACATTCTCTAGACAGGCGTCCGATATAGGGTCACCCGAGTAAAATTAATGAGAAATTATTATTGAGCCATCAGCGATTGGCTGCAATACTTACATCTGAGATTCGTACATGACTCGTAATGCCATAATTCCATTTCAAACCTCTTTCAGTAAGTTACGATCATCTAATCGAACACCCCCAAACCAACTTAAAGTCTACATTATTGTTTCGGGCAGACCAATAGTCAAGTATCCATGCAAGCTAGTATTGAAGACACGTTAATGTGTTTGAGGATATCCATGCAAGAAAATTGTGTGGAAATCAAATATTGAGAATATACCAGCAAGGAGACAGTGAGGTTGTCCGTACAAGACAAAACAGTGATGATTTTCCTGAACTAAAATAGTGAAGATATTCATGAAAGTAAGTGCTGAGGGCAATTCCATTCCTATCAGAAAATGGAAAATTCGTATACAATTTCCAAGCAAATTTATAGATACACGTTTATATTACACACATAATGCATTACATGTTACATAAGACTGTAATGTTAGACTGTCATTGTACCCTTGTAATTGTATGTACAACTATCTGTACGGAAAAGTAACATCTCTATCAGTTGCAATCGGCATCATACTTGCATTAAGATCGTGTGAATTTATACGTGTATAATTATGTCTGATGTACCAGCATTAAAGATTGTGTACATATAATTTTCTCAACTGCTGTTATTGTAGGATTTAGTAGGAAAGTTGGCCATATTCCTCCCATCTTGCCGCTCATTGGTTTTGATGGTCTAGTATAAAAAATCCCCAATAGGCAATCGCAACTCAAACAAAACTCAAATCCAACCATGCATATTTTTACACTTCATCATCATTACATCAAATTATCTATCCAATTCTTTCATTCTTTCCTCATAGCACTGGCCAATAAATAGCAACATCTTATTTCTAGCCAAGTAAACAGAATAAAGTTAGTCTGTGCGGTATAAAACAACTTCTCGAACCAGATTAGACTTTCCTACAAGTAAAATCATGTTTGTTCGTCTACTGTTTTTTATCACCTCCCTTCTAAAATTATACCTGAAGTTCTATAAAGTGGTTTAGTCACTCATCTTATCCCAGTAATGACAAGGTCCGTAGCATTTAATCAGTCTGAAATGTATGTATAGACACAACTATACCGCCTTGGTAATTATGAGCTGAAGATTAGAAAACTCAGTTGAGTACGGAGAGAAGAAAAAGTAGTAGCGATGGAAGTCAACTGAAGCTGTATTTTTATTTTCATAGTGAATAGATGGTGACCAACGCAGTCAGGACATTAGGATCCTGATTTATTTTCATGATCGTTTAAAATTTTATGAAAAAGGCATGAAATGAATAGGAATACAATCCTTTTCATAGAGAAAACCAGTGGGATTTACTCATTTTTTCTTCCCATAAAATCATAAGAGATCATCAAAATGAAATTATGTGGTGTCTGCAGCGGTAGAGATCAATCTTTTTAGTACTTGTGCTTACATGAAAACTGTACGGTATGGTATGTTGTATACAAGTTATGACTGCACAACATGAACCTCAGCAATCCATCCCGGCCGTCCCAGTTCGTTCCGTGTTGAAAAAAGACGGTAAGTATATGTTGGGCCGATGTTAGCGGAGGTTAAGTAAATGAAGGGATATAATATCAGACTTGCTTAGGTATATAAAAAGTTGTGAATGAAGTGGGAAAAAAGTGCTTGCATGTGTATGTATACTCTCCACATCTGCACCATAAAGTACATGTAAATGATTATCTTCTTCACACTGACTTTTCACATCGACCTTTTCTTATCTTATGGTTAGGTGCATACAGTTGTCCCACGTACTTATGTCTTCTTACATATCTTTTTGTAGATTTTCTTGGACAATGACTCAAGATAATGGAGTGAATAAAATGCAGGAGCTTTTGTAAGCCCAAGCAGAGTAAATAATTGTACATATTTGAAAATCTCGGAGACGTTGTTTTTCACATGAATCATAATAATTCGGCAAGTTACAACTTTACATGGCATACCAACAGAGTTTGTGGTCCATGTTTTGATATCCTCACCAAGGGGAATCATCTTACCTCTCAGCTCACTTGCAAAATTAATTGCACATACATTTTCTGTAAGTGTGCATAAAACGTCCCTGCATTTTCACTAACTTTTTATTTATTTAATTATTGTTAAGCACATTTTATAAACCAAAAAAACGTACCCATGATATATCGCTATACTAAAACCGATGACCACCGAGGAGGTGGGGGCATGCAAAGAACAAGGAATAAGGTGGAAGGGAATAATGAAGGGAAACTTTGTAATAACTTGATCACATTTTTGGTTTACTGTAAAAATTATGTAGCCGTCATATTTATATGGATTATTATTTAGACATCACCGGAGTGTTTGGTCATAAATTCTGTTGGGATCCATAGCATCCGTCTGGATTTATTGGATTATCAGTGAGAATTTTTGCATTATAATATTTTATATAATTAATTAAAGTTACAATCCCGTTCATCACACTTTATAATATATAAAGCTGAATATCTACAGCTGAATATTTGGTTGAGTCTTTGCTTATTAGTCGGCAAGTATTGGAGCGTTGTGTTGTTATGATTGTTGGAGCAAACTCGCAGCACGAAACTAATTTATGAACGAACCCTGAAGATGTGGATAACGATTTAATTTTAAATTGGTGACTCAAGGTCTCCAGTGGTTGCTGTGTCTCCGGTTTCAATTATTTATGACCAATCGATTTTCTTAAGTCTTTGTACGTCTGTCCAGCTGAATAATCTGTTGCACTCAACTCTGAAATAACGTAATGAACTGTCGACTGGTTTAATTCTCATTCCCAAGAAGAATTCTCCATAGTCATGGCAAGATTAAAGGCTTGGGTCCCTTATATGTATACATGCTATTCTGGTCGGTCACTGCATAATAATGAATACAAGAGCGTCAATAAAATGCACTTGGTTTTTATCTCTATGATATTCCGATTATAACCTTAATTATTTCATAAAAATTCTTAGTATTTACCATACAAAACTTGATTAAAACCTCATGTCCTGCTAGGTTTCTTCAGGTCAGAAGTTTACATTCCTAATGTCTTTGCTGTTGTCTCTCCGCCTTTCAGGCTGCTGTCTCAGCCTTCATCTCATGTTCAAGTCAAGGTTTAAATATTTTTGTTGCATATACAAAAACTTGATATTTTTAGAAGTTGCAACATAAACTTGAGTTTAGATGGTTCAACTTCAATCAAAAATGATTCTCCGATCATGCTGTTGGACTCTGAGATCAACTCAATGACGCAAGAATGAGTGTGCAAACGTTTGAACTTGGACAGTAATCTCCCCTGTTAAGTCTATCAACAGTTGGTAATTGAGTATTTGCACTGGACTGTTGTTATATGAACTTGCTTAATTGCGGTGTAGAATTATGTCTTAGGCGTAGTTTTTAGCTTGGAAGTAATTGAAAGTGGATAATTTATGGTTTCACGTAGTGTTAGAAAAGGGTGGTTGAATCAGCCGAGATACTTTGAGGTGATTTTCCAAGACTCTCCTATTTGTAAATTGTAAGTAGATATACTGAGGTCGTAGGTAGCGCAATATAAACAATAAAGCCATTCCTTATGTTTTTCCACAGCCTTCTTTTCGCTTTACTGTTGAAGAGTAAAGCGAAAAGAATGTATGAAATCCAACATGAAATTTTAAAGACTGTGTTCTTCACAGCCGTTGGAATTTTTGACTGCATACTTACAATTAGTTATGCATACGAAAAGGAAGCTCAGTTCAGCTGCAGATACATACATACTACATGATTCGTTTTCTGGAAAGAATCTTTCTAACTACACCAATGGTAATGAAAACTGTTCCAAAGTAAAGAGATATTGCATGAGGCGAATTAAGTCAAGCCGTAAAATCACGAATAAGCTGTATACTCCTGCCTTTATAAGTTTAATAGCCAAATGAACCTTACATCTTTTTCAATATTGTGAACAAACCTTTTTAAATTTTACACGTACATGCATAATATGACGTTTGATCAAGATCAGGACATTATGATAATGTGGTGTATTATATGCAGATACATAGGTGTATATTATACGGGACGGAATACAGGGGCAGGACGAACGTTCACTATAAAGAAAAAATCTGGTCCTCGCTGGTAATGTTATTTCTTATTATCAAAATTCAGAATTGGGGCTCGATTTTCAGGTACTCTGCATATGAACGGAGCTGGACACATCAGTAGAAATTAAATAATGCTTCTAAATTGGAAAACTTGTCCGAAGGAGAAGAAGAAACACTTCTTTATGTGAAATACGAGTCACGAGCAGCGCAGAAACTCATTGCTAAGAAATAATTATACGACTTTTTTTCTTAGACTGTACACACATGTGGCTTAAATTAAGGGAAAACAAATAGAATCTACGGGAAGGAAACCTCCACTGTGTATACGCCTATACATACTCATTACACTTTAAAAAATGAACAAATATTGCACACACTGGCTGGTTTTAAAAGTTTATTCATGAAAGTAGGCAGTAATATACAGTAGGGGATCATAATAACATGATACTATATAATATGGCAGAAAGTCATTAAAGCTGGTTGATTCAAGCTACAAATCAAATAGCCCTAAAATCAGGAATGAGATTCTACAATCCTATAGTGATCATATAGTTTGTGATAACTCTAGGGGTTGTTATTAAAAGTCATTTATTAAACGTGTATACCCATGTACTACCTTTGGTATCGGCTAAATAAATGTTACCGTCTTGATAGGGCTTAAATACGTACTTCAATACGCTTCTTACGCTGTTTCCATACAGATGATACTGTTTTTGAGTATATGTACATATCCATAATGTTTTGAGCATCTGTATACTGCCTCTGAATATCTGTACATACTTTTATACGATTTTGGAATATATTTTTGTACAGTTTTTTAGTATCTGTAAATACTTTTATACCGTTTTTGAGTATCTGTACTTCTGTAGTGTGTTTGAGTATCTAGACATTGTAGCACTATCCACTGTAGCTTTTAGTAGCTATACATGCTTTTCTGAATGCTCTATCTATTTGGACTACATGCTATTATAATGCCATTCTTTAAGTAAATACAGACGGCGAGCAAAAAAATCTGTACCAAAATATTGCTATCGTGCTGAGGAATCGTATAGCGCTTGTTTGTATTGTTGGACACATTTATAAACTCTCAATTAAATTAATGACCACTTCCTATCGTATTTCTTAACAATGTATTTAAATATTTCCGAGAAACGACTCCAATTCACTGATTCCTCTGAAGGAAGTAGTTTTATTACCTTGGCGAAGAGAGTCGGAATAATGGAGTGATACGCTGGGTTCAAAGGAATTAATCATCTGCCGTAACTTGTAAGTAATTAAGTGTACAGTTTAACACGTAGGAATTCCCAGGGGCATATGGAACTTCTGGCTGCAGGTATGCAACCCTATTACAATTTAATACAATTCGAATCACTTTGTTGTTGCTACTTGCACATTTGTCTTACGAACTGCAGAGCGCGTGCATGTTAAATAGTGTGTAGATGATCAAGACTCATAGTTGATATGGGTCGGTTGCTAATGAACTAAGAAATTAATTAGGGAAAGGTGAGGATAGGCGTGTCTTTACAGCCGCCTATGTGGTTCTAAATCTTTGTATTACTTTCACACGTGAAGGAAACACCGTGTAATTGATAGACACTCTTCTTTCAACTTCTCGGCTTGAGTCTCCTCCTGACGAACTCTCCTAACAGCATGGGGACTTGGTTGATGTAATCTAAAAACAGAAATTAATTTATTATAGCTTCTTTTATAGAATTTTATTCCTTGGTTTTAAATCCTGCAGGCATCCTGGCATGAGAGTATCTTTCTTAGCAAGCTGCAAGCTCACGACTATGCAAAAATATGTAACAATGATGGCAATATGTATTTGCGCCTGTGGGTTCAACGGAAATCCAGTTGTGCTGTATATTTATTTCATATACATACTATTCCTTGGAACTCCTCTCAAGCTTTGTTTGGCATTATTTTTCTTGAATAAATGAACCAGATAAAGTACTTCGGTACTTAAATGGTTCTCGATGTATTGATTATAATGTGGAAGGAATTGGGAATGATGTGTTGTCATATCATTAAAACTTTTTGCTATTAATGGGCTAATAAAGAATGGAGAGAACGGGCAATGGAAGGGGAGTTTGCAGGATAAAAGTTATGGAATGAGATCCCACGTAGAAATAAATATTGCCAAGTCAAAGGCATCTGATTTGTTCAATTGCACACCTAAAACGATTTCATTGGTCTCAAGAGCACCAGTTGCTGAGAAGTTGAAAGCCACGAATTTCTGACTGAACGCAATAAATCATGTTCATACTATATACCTTCATATTGTTCGTTTACTCTTCTATGTACATAAATAGACAGTGGAACTGAATGGTAAAATTGATTGTGATTATGTACACTGGAATGGTAGTATGGTTGTGGACTATGGTCAGCGTGGAAACAGTTAAAATTATACATCAATATTTGACTGCTAAAATCAATTGACATAAAGATATCTCAATCTGCTCGCGTCCCTGCACTCTTATTGCTATTGAAAGACTTACTGTCCATGTTGATTTCCTTTTGTCTATGTCCGAGCAGCTCATTCATCATCAACGCCTTGTGGAAGTCACTCGTCTGCCATATACCACCCACATTACAATGATCGTGGTGATCCGTTACAAAATCATAATTCAATAAAATCTTGTTGAACTCCGTAAGACAAACAGCATGAATTTGAAGATCTGACAACGAAGTTGAAAGGCCTGCATCCTTGATTGTAATTTACCAGTAATTCAGCATGAAGAGTAAAAGTGTACTCCTGTTTTGTTACACTTCAGGGATTATTTGCCGACTTTTACTTGTGTATGCAAGTGTTTATTAACTCTAATGTGGATACTTTCTGAGATTATCAGCACCAAAAATATGGTTTAAAAAACGCTGGGTTCAAACAGCAGAGTAAACGTGACGTCCTGCGAAGCTTTGAAAATGTATTTGATCACCATGACAGGACCACTTGCCTAAATGTGAGGAAAGGGGAGGTTAAAGTATAATCTTTTGGAGTAGCGTTGGTGTGAATTGCGGGGTTTAGAATTTAACGCACAGATAAATTACGCACGGTTTATGTTGGCACGTTTATGAAATTTACATTTGCATTGTTATTAATATGTGCTTCAATGTTGTTCAGAGCTCATGATTGGAAACCCACGTTTAATCTGTCATGCTGAGGCACCTGTGTGGCCGCTCACAGCACTTGCAATGGAGCTGTGTGCAGTCCATCAACTTTCTGTCATGCAACGCTCCAATATGTAAACATTGGAAAGCCAGTAAGGCGAGCAAATATATATGGTAAGTAATTTACAACGGTGTAGATGTATTGAAGTATCGTCATCGCCAGAGAAGTAGGAGGTCAAATCAATTGATCATCCAGTTAGTTACCCGCTCCTTCTTTTCCCAATCGTTTTACTATATTTTATACCTCCTTTATTACACTATTATACCTACATAATACAATGAACAATATAAAACACTACAATACAAATGTAGATACACGGAGTCGAGATATATGCATGGATTCACATAAATGCAGAAGTCAATATGCACTTTCATTTACTTACCTTCAGGAGTCAATATGCATTGATTCTTGTTTACGTTATTGTGAATTCATCATTCCTCGCATGAGGAGCTCATATTTATTCGAAGTCTTTTTTGCGTACTAAGCCATGTGATAACGTCTATATTTTACAAATATTATTCATAAGAGGATTTAAAACTCAAGTCAGTCTGAATGGAAGGGAATCAGCATGACTGACACGAAGTTAATTATTTTCTTGGACTGAGATCATTTCAAAATTTCCACATTCTTTCATATTGTGAACTAGGAACCAGTATTTGGCGAAGAATTAATTATCGTTTATCCAAAACTTACCCCAAGTGTGAATTGGGTAGCAGCTAGACGTCAACCTACACCATGGTGAACATCAGTACTAATACTACTCATAAATCTTTCCCTCTTACGCCCTTAATTTAAGCATGTTTTAATGATGATACGAAAATATTCACTTGTGCTTTAAGTTACATCTTGAAACGTCAACCAAAAAATACATAAACCATGGTGGTAATTGAAACTTTGCACTATTTAAACTACAATTATTATGATTATATGAGCATATATACAGGAGGAGCCAAGGAATCTGAAATCGCAAATTTGTTAAACTTGAATGGGTACATATCGGTTCTGCAGGAGTTATTGCTTAACCGTGGTGGTACTTGGCAATATCTTTACAATCGACGTTTTCAACGAGTTGTTAGAAGCTACAGGCTAAATATAATTACGTAATAATGACTTGGAAGACATTACAGTAAGACAGCTGTTTCCTTGTACAAGTAAATAAAATTATGCGGTTTATAATTGCCTTAGACGGTAAATTTTGATTTAGTGCAAGAGATGATTTTCGACAGTGTTGAATAACTTACTACAGCTACAATTTTTACTGCCTTTACTTTTCCTCTATAATGTAGTCTAAGTATACA
The DNA here is from genome assembly GCA_034696945.1 of Lipothrix lubbocki. Taxonomy (NCBI): domain Eukaryota; kingdom Metazoa; phylum Arthropoda; class Collembola; order Symphypleona; family Sminthuridae; genus Lipothrix; species Lipothrix lubbocki. The sequence continues at coordinate 96,805 of JAQGAK010000155.1, forward strand.
GTATACATATGATGGAGTTTTAAGCTTCATGAGTCCACAGATTAGCAGCTTTTATATCTTTCAAGTCTTTAAGGTAATAGATTATTGGTCATTTTGTTATTCCTTCATTTGGATGATGGTTAGAAGCATCTGATGAGCACCAAATTGAGGGTTTTGGATCCCCGTCGGGTCTCTACCCATTTATCATCGCTTTATCATGAGCATTGTAGAGCTGACTCAACGACCTGTTTCCCTGCACCTTACTAGATTTTAAGACACAAAAAACCAGCATATTTTTTGCCTCTACAAGGTAGTTAATTTTACTTTTATAGCAATAAACCAGGCTACTTTTGCAGGAATTTACGCTTTCATCATTGTAATTCCAAGCTAGTTTACCCATGCAATCAGTTCAAGTTTTAGCATTTTTGAAAACAAGTAGTATGTGAGCATATCTTTTCAGTGGGCAAATTATATTCCTTCGAATATCACAGTTGATATGATTGCCTAACTAATTTGCTAGTGTTCATGTTTACAACATTTTCAATTCTACATGACAATAATTGCATAACGAGAAAGTGATCAAACATTGTTATAGCGGCGGCTTTATTGCGAGAAGAAACGCAAGTTTGCTTTTACCGCAAAAAAGGACATTAATCAGTTGAGGTTGAACCATGGGAAATAAATGATCGTAATTATATTGCAATTAATTGCTCCGCCATTATATTGCAAAGTACGTGCATATTTTAAAGATGAACTCTCCTCGTATACTAGTAAGTACATAGTAACGTTGAAAAATTGCATGAAAAAATATTGCTAATGTAAACTATATATACCCATAGTTTTATTGTACCTTAGGTTTATTCAAATAGGACCAGGAGCCACCTGTTGAAGGGCGATCAAATGACAGGACGCTACTTCGAGTCTGAATGTATTTTTAAGCAATCGTGTTTTTAAACAATGGCGTTAACAAAAAATGGACATCATTTTAATCAGTTGAGATGTACGAACTACAGATGGTACAATTCATTAATAATTTTACTACCAATTTTAATTTTTAATTTAAGGCGAACATAGTTGTCGTTAAAAACTACTTTAATTCAGCTTCTACAGATAGATGACCATTTTGGATATTTAATGGGCGTAGCAATTCTTCTGTTGGTGATAGTTTTCTTAATTGCACAAGGGAAGAAAATATTCATTGTCGTGTACTCTAATCAGAAAATGTCAACTGACTTTGGAAACATATCACCAGAACCAGTTTTAACAGTTACTGCTAGTACATGTACATTATATGTATATCTCGGGTGCCTTAGAACTGTCATGCTGCAATTTGTTCAAAATTTTGGCTTGCCGTATAGAAATTCTGATTGCCAATTCTTTCAATAAGGAAAAAATCATCAACTTTTTTGTATTACTTCCTTGTAGACTGCTTTAAGGATCCTGCAAGACCTAGATTTGCAAAGACGACAAAACCTGCATGGTTGTTCAAAGGAACATGGCTGTACGCCAACCTGCCTGTACTACTTGTAAGTTCTATACGTTATGATTCCAAAACGTTAATTAGCATAGTATTATTGTTGGTAGAAGGAGTACGTTGAGTTTTGTATCTTTATATTCAACTAGTAATCTATTATTCTAGTACAGACTATATTATTATTTTTGTTTTATGTCGATGCAATGGGGAGGGGTGACTTTCGGTCCAACAAAAGGTTGTTTGATGTGCGATTCACCGCGTTCTTGGTTGATGTTGTGCATCCGCATGGCTACAATAAAGTCGCTGCTAAATGAATTTATTGTATGTGTACCTGCTTTAAAGATGTCTCTCATGCACTTCCCCTTGAAGATATCTACTAAAAATCCAGGGATGTAGCAACGCTCCAATAAAAATATATGATGACAGGTTTTTAAAGTTGAAAGAGTTTATTTGCTTATTAGTTAAATGAATGTACAACAAATTGATTCCACCCAAATCTTCATCGTTATATAGAGTAAGGATATGAATTGGTTGTTATCGAGCATCATTCAAAAGTTGTAAAGTTTGCATCCTTGTACAATTACTTGCAATAATGATTGCAGAGTGCATAGAGAGTACAACCAACTGGTCTGTTGTTTATTTGGTATAATTTACAGTCGTGGTTATTACCAAGTACTTAATTAGCAGCAATAACTATTGACTAATTCCATATGTATCAGTAATTAAGCTCAATAACTTTAGTATATAACATATATAGAATACATATAGGCATGTGTGAGAGTTCTTGCAACCTTGGGAATCGACGTTACATTAAACAGACATGTTACAATTGTACAGAGTTGGATAACATTATTCTATAAAGTTATGAATAACGCTAAAATAAGAAATAACGTTATAATAACGATATCGAAAGCGAAAAAATAGTATATTTTTATATCGATATTAAAACGTAACGATAAAATATAGATACCGCAGCGATAACCAAAGCGGAAAAAATATTTTCAGCTTTTAAATGTACCATTTTACTGTGTCGTAAGACAAATACCTTAATTGTATCAGTGAAATAAAGCTTCTTTCTCTCCTAATCAATCTTTTACAGCTGTTATGCTCAAAAGTCAAAACCAACAATATATCATTTAAATTAAACTCTCGGCGGTTTTTAATATTAATACTACGCTTTCTATATAATTTTTATTTCGTTTAAACGAAAATAAACGTAATTAGATAACGTTAATAACGTAACGAAATTCAATGATACCTTTATAAACTATAACGTTTTTGTCGGCGTAACAAAAACGAAAAACGGAATATTTGTACAAATAACTTATAGCGGATAACGAAACGAAATGATAAAGTTATCCAACTCTGTATACTTCTAAACATCTACATAATTATTTGGTGGGGGCTCCGTTAACAAAAGATACATACATACAATATAATAAATATTATATTTATCGAACGTACATTACTTGTATAAATTATGTTAAGTTTTACAAACACAACAAATTAAAATTACAGTGAGTTACACACTTCCCAAACTTGAGGAACTGCTGCTGGCGATCCAGTCAACAACTCTCTCAGCCAAGAGTTTCTTGTCCACATCAATCTCCAATCCATAGATCTGTGAAAATCTTCCGGCTCTGGTTTTGCTGCTTGCCCTTGAGTCAGTCCCTTGTTTACTATGCTTGTGGCTGTGTCGGGCAGCTGTGCTGGTTGATTCTCTCCGTTCCAACGGACTCGTTGAATGATTTGAGCATGCAACAGTGGAGAGTCCTTTCCGGATCCAATCGTCCTTTAAATATTTAGATATCTCACGAATGGAACTTCTTTTGGAAGGTTTGGGTTCAAGCAGCCGTTTCAGAAGCCTGGTAAGTCTAGGCGTAAATATCTTTAACTTTTCCGGCACCCTCAGTGATTTTCTGCGATGCCAGTCAGTGTATTGTCTGTAGATTGGGTCTGGAATATCTGCACATTGCCAGGGACATGAACCCGTGAGGCAAACGCAGAGGATAATACCAACTTGCCAGACGTCCGACGATGAGTGACAATAATACCTTTCCAAAGGCACCACCTGACAGATCTCAGGTGGAGCGAATGGGACCCACGTCTGATTTGTCTTGGTCACGAGCGTACCCTCTAGACGAGTATTGCCGAAGTCGCAGAGTTTCACATGACTTAAGTTTGGTTTAAAGACTAAAATATTCTCCAACTTTAGATCCCGGTGAACAAGATGGACGCTATGGATAAAGTCAATAGCTGAGCAGAGTTGTTGTGCAATTAGCTTCACTTGATTCTCTGGTAGTCCCCCCTTCTTGACATACCTGGACAGGTCTCCGAAAGGTGCGTACTCCTGAACGTAAACAAAGTAATTGTTCCAAAAGAACGAAACGTTGAAGGACGTCACAATGTTTTGATGTGGAGATAGAAAGTAATTGTAGTTCATTTCTCGGTTGAAATTGTCAACAGAAGTCAGCTCGCAGTGTACAGCTTTGAGAACTAATTTGTCTGTATTTTTCTTGACTAGAATAATTTTTGCGAAACATCCTTCAGCCAACGTTTTCACTATATCAAAGTTTTCCTCTACATTTAATTCTCTGTAGGTGAGACTCAAGTTGCCCCCATTCTGAATCATGGTGGTGTTTCCCGTGGAACATGAGGATGCGGACACGGATGTTTCTTCTGATATCGAAGAATATTTGTGCCTCCTCATTTTGATTAAAGTCATTGAATCTACAAATGTGTGTAGATTTATGAAGTTAGATGTACCTACAAAAATAATAATATTTATGTAATTTGAGTCTAAAAATAATATTCGGTAATTTGTCATGCATTTGCCATTGTCTTTTTAGGTAGTAATTTACTGAATATGAATATTAATTGTGGTGATAATGCATACTTTTATTGTATCGTATATATTGTATCGCGTACTACTTCCATATTTAACGGCTTTGTGACTTACCTTGAAAAAAAAAACAACCAAAGGCACCCAAAACCCCTCTGCCAGTAATACCTTCAAAGTTTCACGGGCAGACTGAAAACATAACTTGAATAAACTCCAACCAGATTTTTTTTAAATCAAAAGCTTATTTCTGCTTTTAGTCTGAATTTCAAGACCAGTTCGTAAATACTTCACAAGTTAGAGTTCATAAGTTTTGGTAAATAGCCTCGAGTCTTGTTTTGTTCCAGAAATAGTAATAAATAAACAGTCTGTATTAACAACAGACTATTATGTCGATTTTAGACACAAAAACGTTTGCTGTTAAAACTCACTGCGGTCCAACCAAGCAGTCACCGATCAGTAGAACTGCATTTGTTTTGTGTACATCTGTGTACTCAAGGCTTTTGTTATACAAGTTCACCCACACGAAGGCTTGCAAATGCGTCAGTGGTGGTCTAACAAGTAGATTGCTCTTTCGTTGATATTCAACACTCCTGAACCAGGCGAATGTGACGACAATCAGTATAGATTGCAATGGATATCCTATGATCCTTTTCTCTGAGTTGTAATATGGAGAAAGCTTTAATCCTGTTGTTCGTGCTAGTAAAATATTGTGGGTAGACTACAAATCATGTAGGCTCAAAATTATTTTTAATGATCCCTTATTTTCGAACACTCAGCTCAATTCAGTAGTTACCGACTTAGTACTTATTAATACACACAATTTATAAAAATGATTTGTTCACACTGCAGGTTTTGTTGAGACGTCAACACTTCATGGGCAGTAGGCAATGAATGAAGCCCCGCTTCGTTTCCAGTTGCCTTTTATACCGGCTGTGAATGTTAACTGAGTCACACCACAACACGGATTGAGAGCGGTTCCAGCTATGCTTGTAGTATACAGTTTAAGTAGCGTAGGGGTATCTCTAATGTTATGTAACGGGTTGTGTACCGGAGTGGAGCTACGCTTCAATCCTTTTTCTCTATAAACTAGTAAAAACGGTTAAAAGTATTTGCATATACGTTCGTGTGTTCTTTAATGTACATAAGTACATTTAAGTGCTCAGTCATAATAGATTATCGAAAAGTATTTTGCAAAATAAATAATTTTTGTAATCAATTGTGCTTATATACTCCAATATTTTTATTTTTTGTCATGTTCTCAGTAAGTGATAGGATAATGTATGCAAGTAATTGAACTCATTATTCCCACTGTAGGAAATTATTTTGTTATTGAAAACCAATTCTGATTATTTATATTCTATTATTATGTTCAGGGAACTCTTATCTTTAGCTGACCACCTTGAATCAACAAATTTGTTTAATTGATTAATTTGACAAGATTGGGCACATACGTTTTTCCCTATAATAAAAACTCTCAGGTGATTGTCAGTTGGGTTTTTTCACAGTATTGCAGAGAAAATTAACAAAACGGGATTTTCACATGGTACGTAATATATGCATTACATTATATACTTACCGTAGATTTCCCATGGATTTCGGATTGAGGTAGTAATCAAGAGTTCAGAATGAGCGATTCCAAGCGTACTCTCCCGTATAGTTGTAAACAGTTTCGACATAATTGCTGTCGTCATTCCCTCTGACTAAAACTGTTTTCTCTGCAATACTATTTATTATTAGCATAAACATGGCGAAAGTTTGCTCAATTAAGTTGTGATAAATTTAGGCAATATACATAATTTCGACATCACAGGCAGGTTGTTTTGATTTGTGGTATCGTGGTATTTTCTATTTTGGCAAATGCGCACTATTATCATAATTCTATTTGCCATGTGATTATATCGTGTGGTTTTATCTCCATAATATTTCTTGTTCAGATTTTCTTGTAACTTATTGAGAGTTGCTATTACAGTATAGTTGTTACTATTCATGTCCGGACTTGCTTCCAGCAGTTATTACGAATCAATTTACCTCAATATGGAGTTTAAGGTTGTGACATGCAAACTTAATGTCGTTTATGACGCAAAGTGCTGTTAGTATATAATAATTATATATTATATATTTAAACTTTCATAATAATTATTATGATGAAAGTTTAAATAACAGAAATTTATGTCTCTCCAATCGAATTATAAGATTCGCGTGGATATTTCATGAACCAGACAGATATGTAAAGAAGAATTATTTTCTGTCACTCTAGTGCGTACCTCCTGAGTTCACTTGCATAAAATTACTCTTTTGCTCGGGTAATTTAGTTGTTACGAAGTTCCGGTGGAAACTATAAAAGTAAAAATAGATACATTTCGAAAAATGCGCTTGTATCAATTTGTCGGTAAGAAATCTATAGTGTAATCATCCACGTGAATGCAGAAACGTGTATCTCGAGTTGATTCAACCCATGGTTTATAGTTCTGGACGCACAATAATAATCAATGTTTCATTACGAACATATATTTGAGCTTTCTCTCATCTTAATATCCAAATGAAATTCATGGCTGGGTTCTTAACTCCCTACTGATAGTTTCACATGTATCTTAATTACATGTTTTTACGTTCATTTTATTTCGTAACGCAGGTAAGACTTTACACAGGTTTGTTGTGCCAGACGGTTAATGCGTTAGTAAACAGCTAGTGTTATTTTTGTTTGGCTTTTCTGAGTGACTAGACGTTGGAATACGTATGTATGTGCATACAATATTGTCTCGTAAATGTTTGTACAAGATTACGTAGGTATATGCGTGTAGGTAAAGAACAGTAAATTGACGCTGTTTTGAGTCTGACATACCAAGAAGAAAAACATAAATACCTAAGAAAGTTTCGGAATTTGAGCTTTCAGGAGTTCAATCAAGGGGCTCAGTTTGCCTCACGTAATTGATTATTGACGTCAATCGGGATTTAAGATTGAACTCTTTAAAGTGCGTTGAAGCAATAGTAAATTGAGTTTGAAGATTAATTAATGCTAGTTGGTGGGTATTACAGGATTTTTGCGTCATTCGGTTGGTGTTGGTAGCAGTAGTATAAGGACGTACCCGAAAGAATTCTATCAAGTACAGATAGGAAATGAATAGCTTTCTTTTGGTTGGATTAAACCTCGGATTTGGTGCAATTGTGAAAGCATGGAAGATGCTAAAAATATAACAGTAGTTTGAACTCCGAACCAAATTAATAAAGTAGTGAATGTAAGGGCAGATGTACTGTGGGGAGGTTTTGTTGTAAGCATGACACTACATCGATTCTCTAGTTCCGGGTCCGTTGGAATAATCAGAGAGAGAGAGCTCCAACCAACACACGATAGTAATTCGAATCCCAAGTTACTGATTTGTTTTCTCCTAGGCGCAATAATGTTATAGGCATGTAGGTGAGATTGGAAGTTTTCTAATAAAAATTCAGCAAGGTAATAAGCATTTGTTCAACAAATGCTTACTTTTATTTGGTGCTTTAGGATTGGTTCAGATAGTGATATCGTCAATATTATTGAGACGTAACTTTTCGGTTAGCAATCCAAATGATTGCTCAATATGCCTTTGAAAACCTCGGGTATACCGTCTACAACAAAACTTCTCATCAGGCTTAATTCAAATAATTAAGTGGATAATCATTGGGTGTCGTTAATTAAATAGCTGTGAACTCTGTTTTTACTGCTACGTTCGGGAAATTTATATGTACTTTTATACTTGTATGGATACTATAAGAAAACATGTATAACCACTGTTAAAAAGTAGCTTGTAGCTTTTAAGTGCTAAATATGCATATGTTGTAAGGGCAGTATCTGGAGAACGAACAAGTCTAGCAAACGTACTTATATTGCGTAATTACATGTTATAGATAATTGTATGTATAGAATCTGCAGGAGATGCTCATAGCCAAGTTTCTTAAAGCTATTACGAAGTAAAAACCGATAATTGCCTAATCTTGTACATGTTTTAAAAGGAGACAGGTCATATACATGTATGTGTTCTTAACTAAGACCAGCTTTGACTGAGACTTCGGAAAGAAGAAAGTTTGTGCATTTATGTGGAACACATATATACTGCTCTACTTGAAAACCACGAAAATCTGCCGGATGCGACTCTTGCAGCACGAGAGCTCAACTATGATTAATTATTTGTATCTCAAGGGAGTGTTCTCTTTTATGCTTTATTGTTTGTCAGACAAACGTCCGCCCTCAACCATTTACCATTAGTCTGAAGAACAAATAACTCCCTACAAGACTTAGTCAACCACTCAGGCAACATTATTTGCAATTATTATAGTCGGGTACTACATATGCGTATCTACCTGCATTTGTCGAAGTAATACTTATATTTATTTCAGAGGGAAGGAAAAAATACTTGCAGCCGAAGTCAGATACAGAGTCATATTGACATACGTCACCTGTTTGAGTAAGACTAGTTGTATTAAGGAAATTCCCTGAGTACGGTGGAGAAAGGGAAATGTTTGGGTTGTTGATTGTTACCTCAACATATCTGTCAAATTCAGAAAGGAAAAGCAATTATTCCTATTTATATTCCGTCTCTCAGAAACACATAATTCTCCCCTACCGTTAATACCATAACATAAATTTATCGTTAATCCTCTTATGAGTACCGCTTTATTCACAGTGTGTTTGTATAACTGATGCTTTCTGTATCTTACGTATAACCCAAGCTTTATATGTACTTTGGGTATGACGAAATCTTTATGTACATTTAGCATAATTTGTAGCCTTGTATAATGACTGAAGCCTTTTGTATTGCGTACGTATAACTGAAGCTCTACTTCGAATGGCTGATATTGATGATACAAGCAAAAGTTGCAAGAAAGCGTGAAAGTTTTTACTACTTCCTCTTTATGAGTGCAGACTGCTGTCAAATAATATGAAATGTAGGAGACATGTTAACCTGGAAAAAGTGTGACTCTCGAAGTCGAACTCGCCTGTACTCCCGTGACTTCTTGTTAGATTAATGAAGTTACTGTTCATCCTTTCCTACCTCACTGCACGGTTCTACGCTCTACAATTTTGCTTCCTATTTTCAAATACTAATTTTGATTTCCACACATAAAAGCAATAAAAAATATGTTTAGAGACTTCTCATTGGGTAAGTCGTAGTATGTAGCTCCCTGCCCTGTGTGTAAAAGCCTAAAACATATTCTTCTTTCATGCTTCTCTTGTTGTCATAATGATCCGTTGTTCCAGTTGACTGCTAAGAACACATTAACCTAAATATCTGTTGCTCTATATTAAACCTATAAATACAGAGTAAACACAAAGTTCTCACTTGGGATGTGCTTACACTATATATATGTAAGATTACGTAAGAGAAGGTTCTTACCACTTGCATTCTTTTGTTCGGTCTGCAAGCTTTTACTATTGAATGTACCAACTATCTGTAAGTGTCAAATAGTAGTGTGAATATTTTATGTCATATTTGACACATATACGGCCGTCGAATTTTCTTCAAATGTAGTCATTTCCTTGATGCATATGTTTATGTACACAATTATGTGCAATTACTCTCGTCTCTCATGCTGCCAGCTTAAACAACGGTTTATTATTTTTATAGTTGTTTTTTACAACCGCAATTTGTTCAAAATGATTAAAGTGTTCCCATTTAATTTCATCATTTTGTCCTCGGCATTTAAGTCTGCTAATAATCATCGATTATATAAGGTATAGTATGTATGCATACATTATAAATGCACACAAGTTTGCTAGTCAAGTAAACATTGAACTAGTTTGTTTAATTCAATGAACGCTTTTAAAAATAATAATAGGAATACATTGTACGTACATAAATAAAAGAAGAACAATCAAAGAGATTGTACCAAAGGCTGGCGGGGATGTATAGCAGTAGCTAAAAATATTTTCCAAAAAATCAATATACAAGCGGATATAAATATCTGCAGAAATAAAATGCCTAGGTTTATTACCCATGGTCGTCTTCAGCACCCACGTCAACTCTCATCAGAAATAATGCCGCATTGTGACATACTCTTTGTTAACAATAGCTAAGGATGATAGTGATTTCTATACTCCGTCTTTCCTTACCGTTGTAATAATTGCATTCTACAATTTCACCGCTGTATATTACAAAGTGATTCTGTATCAACTTTATTTTTCCTTATTTGCAAAAAGACTGCTAGACAACCGTTTAAATCATGGTGGGCACGTTGTTATCCGGTAACGTGTTTAATAGTAGCACATGACGTGCACACTATAATATTATATGACCTCTGTAGTATATAGCACGTGTGAATATTATTTGCTTCAATGTGTCCACCATTCAAATAAATTTACCTCCTATTGAGAATGGGGAAACTCAATAATCCGAGTATTTCATAAGTATAATGATGACTAAAAATATTACTAAATTGAGTTCGCAATGTGATAATAATACAATGACAAATAACGATGACACACCTAATATAATGATAATAATGATAATATATATATATGTATAATGAGATTTTTGAACTTTTGCAAGCAATATATGTTCACAACACCCTTGGTATTATCATGAAATAACGACGCGTGGTGAAGAAAAGCATGATTTAGTGTTAGTATAGTTATTGATTGTATTAAAATAACAGTAACTGATCTGGGATTTCCCAACACAATGATAACTCAACTCCTTAAATCCAGCTGGCCGCTATAACTTTTCCCACCATGTGCGACCCGGCGTGCGTGTACAGTGTACTTACACAGAAATGAAAACCGTGGATCGGGTAACAACATTGGAGTACACTGTGCATGCATGGAAGTAAGATATAAGGTCCTTGAGAAGTTCGTCAGCATTGGAGTGACGTAGGTTAACGAAAGGGAGTTTAGGATGACGCGCTCAACGAAAGCGAGAGTGGCTTATGCCTTAAAAATAACGTATGTATGTACTGCATGTAAAGTATGTATGAGTATTGAGAATTGATTGACAGACTCATTACTACCAACACATCAACTTCATTGGGGTCAGCATATACTAAATTTAGTTGTGCCAGTTTGAAGTCTTCAAGCTATTTGTCAACTCATACGTGCTCGATTCCATTTATTATTGGCAGTCCGATAATTTTTCGGGGATTACCGAGGTTTAGATAATGAAGCACGGTGAATCAAAGTAATAAAAATGTTTGTGGTTCTAATCTAATGTTTCAACTTTTAAGGGTCTGTTATATTACAGATTCCCAATGACACTATTACCGTGCGTAATGAGAAACATTTATTTTAGTTTACACTCAATCAGTTGCTGTTTAGATGGCCTTCTCACATCATCACGCTTGCAATTGCGGAAATGAGAAGTGTGGGGTTGGCGGAGGGTCCTTAACATGGATGCATTCTCTTCGTCAGTGAGAGCAGTAAATACGAGTCGAAAGACATGAGAGCATCAAACTAAAACCATGTTACCGGGGAAAGCTTCAGTGGCTGTGAACATTTTTAGACTTTACGATGACATTTATGGTCGAAATGATTTTTTCGATCGAACTAAGAAGATCAGGGGAAGACAACTAGTAAAACTTATTACGAGCAGATGTCTTGGAAGATTTTATTACACCAATTTTATTACCATTACATTAATTTTTGTTGTGTTGTTGGAATTAAAAGTTTTGTTTTTTATTACTCAATAAATTACGTCTGGGTTCCCCACAGGGTATTATATAAGTAATACAGTTGATTATTTTGAATTCTTTGCTTGAAAGTTGAAAATCCTTTATTTCCTATTTTGATGAGCTTCCCGCCACAGAATACTTACTATTAGGAAGGACGGAAATAGTAATAGTTATCCATTCTGTGCTGTGTTTACCCACACACTTTTACTTGTACACAAGCAATAATGTGTATGAATCCAGCCCCTTAGAATATAATTTTAGGCAAGCAATGCCCGACTGTACTACGCTATACGTAGTGAAATAGTGAATTTTAGACAAGTTTGTTTTCAAATCACTTGCCAAGTTGGCCACCCATAAGTATTTGTGTAGATTCCATACCTGCCTAAGTCACAGCTCCTAAATTTTGACAATGATATGTGAAGCTTTCAAAGTTGTAATGCATCATCTGTTTTTACTTCGGAGTAGGTTCACTTTCTTATTTCATTTCGATTAACCCAGATACAGAATCCCTAGCAGTTCATGTTTGTGTATTCGCTGGAGTGTTTACATATGTAACGTAACGTGCAGTACGAATAATGCACCAGTGTTTTCACGTTTCACTTTTTAGGATAATCCCCCTCAGGAAATTCGGTATTTCAGTAAAGTAGATGGAACTTGGACTTGGCGTTCTAATAATATAACCCTTTGAAGACCAAATTTTGCTTATGTTGAAGAAAATTGCATATGTACATATGTACGTGAAGTTAACAATAATGACCCTTTATTTTCAATCCATGTTAGTTTGCTCTTGGGATGGATTATTTAGGATTGTTTCTGCAAATCACCTTCTAAACTCCATCCGGAGGACTTTCTCCCGCTGAGTTTTGTATTTGTTCCCTCATTTTTCCAGTGGAGTAGGTCAGTATAGACAACCTGATCTAGAAAAGTCTCGTTTTATATTTTCTTGTTTAAAATCTAACGTTGAAGAGGGAATTCAAAATATTATTATTACTTATAAACTTATAAGTAATAATAATATACTTGTATAACCTACAACTTCAAGGGCTACTTAGAACGGTCAGAATATCCTTGGCTCTCAATGACAAACGCTGAATTGTATTTGATCCCAAATGTTTACAGTCTGTGCACACTTAGGTTTTGCTAATTTAACAAACTTGAAAGGTATTATCGTTGTTCGCGTGTCAAGCATTGATACAGACGCTAATGATGGATTGTTTGTTTAAAACAAGCGTTAGAAAATAAGTTCTTAACGTTCCCCAGTAGATAATTAATGAACTTACAGGTAATGATGCATGCACTTGCACTTCCTGAGTCTTTTACAAGAAAAAATAAGCTTGATCTTACTTTTGGATCATGTTATTTCGTTATTTGTACATACATATATGTGGATTCCCATGTGTGCAACTTATTATGTGCACGCACATAATCTGGTACACCAAGTTTAAAATTATTTTGAGTCTTTGTTACGTGATTTCCCACTATTTTGGAGCACTTGAGATAGTGTGCAAAGTAAATTTTTACAACTACTCATAAAAACTCCACATTTAGCTAAACTGTGTAGGAACAAAGAAAACATATGCATACCACTTTCGCCTGTATTTTAGGAGCAGCATTGTTTACGTACAGCGTCTCATCTCTCAAAAACACGTGTATGTCTGTGTGCATTTGAACATGTTGAGTTGAGTCGGTGGCATACTTAAGATTTTTTCCAGTGAAAAGTAGACTAAGTTACTAATGTCATGTTCAGAAAAAAGTCGACCATGTATTTTATTATTTTAGAGACTGAGTGAGGATGAAGTTGTGGTTGTACGGGCAGCACCAAGGTTTTTCTGAAGGGTTCAAAAACCTAAGAAAGACGACACCTGAAACCGGGTGTTTCATCAAAATCCTATATTCTATGCTCTACTTGGCACGCATTGACATGTACATTATTCTTTTGTATTCATATAGGCAGATCTGATTCCTCCCGCCATCGTCTGTTTTCAGTATTCTTATCTTCATAAAGTATGCAAAAGCACTCACCACAATGCCCGTCACTCCACACTTTGATTTCTGAATAGCAACAAAAATTATTATGATAGATACATACGTAATACTATATATATAAAAGTTTAGAACCAGCAGCAGCTTCAGGCTTTGGAGAGTTCTCAGGTATTATAATATTGACTTATTTACTTTTCCAAGACTATTAAATCTTATTGGAAACCATAATAGTCTCGATGCAAGCATCCTGGAAAAACCCAACTGAACATCTTAAATATCTCTCAGCATACCGGAAATAAACTTGAACGAGTAAATAAACTCGACCTTAAACGGTGTTCCTTCAAAGAAGGATCAGATCGGAAGTAATTGGCTTGCATTTAGGTAAACATGCCGACCGCATTCACTGCAAGAATCAACTGTCTTTGTATTATAACACAGTGACATTATTACACGTATGTAGCTCATGTTACCATGACTAGTTAATTTTACATAAAAATGATTATGCTTGTAAAATTAATCCATTCGATTGAACGTGAAAAAGAGAAGACAAGCAACTTTCCAAAAACTGTACTGAAATAACCACAAACGTTTGTTTGAATAGCTTGTAAATTCCCGTACCTGAACCTGAATGAATCTGACCTGACTCTTGACTTATTGACTATGCTACTCTGACTCTGACTACGACTACAACTCCAACAGTAATTATTTTTATAAAAACCTATATAGTATTTCTAAATTCTAACTGGATATGCACCGCAGTTTTGCAATTAGGTTAAATTATGATAAAGTCAACGCACTATAACTATACTGTGAAGTAAAGCACTTTCCGGAAACTCGGTGAAATCTGTCGAGTTTGGTTTCGACGAACACCAACACCAGTCAAAGACTAATCGATAGAAAGCCAGACCAAAATAAAGAAAACCTTTACCACATTTCCCGTTGTTGTAGTCGACGCAGTATGCAGTGGTCCTTCTAAATTCTAACGGAAGTAATAAAAATTAACAAAGTACTACTAATATGCAGATGATTACAACTTTGGACATGGAGGCTCAGAAGATTATAAAGGATATTAAGAGCAAAAAAAGGCATGTGTCATTTAAGGCTGTGGATCCCAAGAAGTTGCTCCGGTTTAACCCTTGGAAAAAGGCTGATAAAACTAAGCGCACCTTCGGTGGATACTTCAGCCTGGTAATTAACATTTGATATCTGACGTCACAATACAATGTGGACAACACAAGAGTTTTAAGCCGTCTATACGTGTGAAACAGTACAGATACGCAACATGCAAAGACATTCCTTTGTTATTCATTGCCGTCATTGCTTCTATCTTGTCCGGGTTCTGTATCCCCGCCATGGCCGTGTATTTCGGGAAGTTAGCAAATGCCATGGTCATGCTCCACGTGATTAGGTCTCAGCACCTCACGAATAACTCTATTGATGCTTTCTGTACGAACATCATTGACCACAAGTATGATAATAATACCAATCCAACATCATCCAGTTAAATTGCAAACGCAAAACTGAGTGGATTAATAATAAATGAAGAGAAACTGATTACTTTTAGAGAATTCAACTGGAGAAATCCGGGAAAGCTAATCCACGACGAAACTCACCATTTCTTTATGATATTCAGCTCACTTTCAGCAGCATACATTTGCTTGAATATTATTCTTTTCATTTGCTGGTCCATACCAGCGGAAAAACAAGTAAGATTGCATCACAAACTTATTACTTGTGAAAGTATTACTTCTCAAGTTTTAATGTCTTTATTTTTTATATATTAAGACATTTAAAGTTTGATAAATAAACGCTTCAATATACATGCTACTTTGTCCTGAAACGCTTAGAAGTCATTTGATAGTTTTACTCGGGTTATTTCCAATTGTTATCAATGATTTTGTATTCAAAGACAGTTCGCTGGGCTACGGAGTACGTGCAGGGGCTCCTGGTCAAAGACATGGAATGGTTCGATAGGAACTTTGGATTCGAAGCTACCTCGGATGTTGTAGAGTAGGTCATTTTATTACACATAATATAATATTAACCACATTGTGTTAAGTGTAAATTCGTCAGAACCTTCCGGTGAGCCACTGTTTAGGTTAGTAGAGCCTGTCTCCCTGGCTGAGAAGTAGGAAGTTAGAATTAATTAAGCTCATGGGACTTGTAATAACTAATGTAATTTCTTCTGATTCATTCTAATGTAACTTCATAGAAACATTTGTCATGTGAGACAAGGTATTGGAATCCAAGTTCCAATCGCAATCAGCCTCATCTCAACGTTCATTCATGCCAGCGGATGTGTGATATGGCGTGGATATTTGTCATGGATATTCATTGCTATTGCTATTGGGGTCATTCCCTTCACTGCCTTTTTACAGCAAGAGATCGACACCAAGACTGCCTATCAGTCCGCAGTATTTACTCAATCTGTTGTTCCAATAGTGACCTTTGCGGAGAAAGTTTTTGCGAGGATCCAAAGCGTCCTCCTTCATAATGGACAGAAGAAAGAACTTCACAACTTTAAACAGAAGCAAAAGCTTGCTTTGCATATGAATCTAAGCAGCATTGTATCTTTAAGCTTCCTCAACAGTGTCATGGCGCTGGGTCTCAACGTTTATTTTGCAATGATTCTCTGGCAGGGCGTGGATCTCGTTTGGGAATACCGCTCGTGTCACACCGTTCACGGCTTAGAAAAATTTGATGCTGAAGTCTTGTTCAGTGTGAGTCACTAGTGTTTAACAGTCAATCTATATTTCTCAACCCTATATATCTTGTATTAGATCGACTTGGAACCGTAAAGCGCCAGAAACGCATATATGCATTTGAGAGATAATAATTATTCTTTAAAATGCGGGCCACGATTTTAGGTATTCGGATGTGTCATGTTTGGAATGCTAAATGTTCGCCTGCTCCGGTCCATGTACGAATCGTTTGTCAAAGCCAGAATATCGGGAACAAAATTGGCACAAATTATTGACAGGTATGTTGAGTATTTTCAGGGCTCCGAATTCGGTCAAATTGTCAATATTTATGATAATACGGCGTTCCTTGTTTTCCCAATGGAATGCACACAGCCAGAGAGAGTATTTTGGAAGTTTGTTTACATCGTAATATCTTTATTTTATTCAACTAGCAAGACGACGGTGGAGCCACATGAAGATATGGGAGTAATTTTGCCTCAAGTAACGGGTAGAATTGAGTTTGAAGATGTCCGGTTTTCTTATCCCATGAATAAAACAGTTCCTGTAAGATTTTTATTCATGCTATGTTAACTTTTTGGGTCTACCTTTGATTTCACTGAATCAAAGAAATATTTTTTAATGATTTTTTTTGTATAACTGATAGGTCCTGAAAGGGTTAAGTTTCTCTATTCAACCTGGCTGGAAAGTGGGGTTTGTAGGTGTTTTAGGAACGGGATTATCCACCATTTTCAAATTACTCCTGCAAAACTATTTACCCGATTGTGGATTCGTAAGTAATCCGTTTCTACACATGATCATCATATAAATTATACTGCGTCCTCCCAAATAGAACAGTAATATATGTTTATATCTTGTATGTTGTTTATGAGCCTGAGGAAGGACATGGTTGTTGTCCGAAAGCTAGCAGAATGAAGTTACATGCAAATGGCATGAGTGTTAGTAAATTGCACGTAAATAACCATATTCAAAAAATAGATAATAGTAATATATGTATTTACCAGATCAGATTGGACGATGCTGACATACGTACGTTGGACCGAAGTTGGTATTTAAGTTGTTTGGGTTACGTCACTCACGATCCACTTATCTTCAACGACACAGTGGAGGAAAACATACGACAAGGAAATCCGAGTGCTACTCTAGACGAAATACAAGATGCTTGCAAAGAAGCTGAGGTTCATGATCTAATCCTTCAGCTGAACAATGTAACTTCAATAAGTTTGGTCTTCTGTTTATAAAGCTTATTGGCACTCAAGATATTGTAATGCAAAAATGATTGTTTTTGAAATTTTTTGAAGGGGTATAGGACCATTGCAGGTGAACACGGTGAATTCCTATCGCCCCAACTGAGAGTACAAATTGCTGTTGCACGAGTGTTGTTGCAGAAACCCAAGGTGTTATTGTTCGATGAACCAACACTGACCTTAGATTGGCAAAGTTCATGCTTCGTCGAACGAATATTGGATAAAGTTGGCCGAAACAGAACAACATTACTCATCCCACATCGCTTCCATTTTCTTAGCAACGCTGACATGATCTTTGTCATCAAAAATGGAGAAGTATGTTTTAGTTTCATTAACTTGAAGCCAAAAAGTATACTATATCTTGATACTAACGGTTTTGCAAACGTTTGTAGTCTTCGGTGAAGGATCTTAAAACGTCAAGTTCTATGTTGAAGAGATATTATTTATAGTACTACAGGATCCTTTGACGACGATTTATGATTTGTCGTTTTTTAAATGACCCGAACACGCTTTGTTATTATTGTTAGGTCGTAGAAAAGGGAAGTCACGAGGAATTGATGAAGAAACAAGGAGAATTTTACCAAATGATTAACCAACCAGATATAACTCCAGGTAGAAGGCTAGAATTAGCTAAAATAAACAAAGTGTTTTTGGGCAAGCAGCTGTTGCCACCTTTTTCATTCCCAAAATTTTGGACAAATATTGGCTTCCCAAGCATCATGGGTGTCACAACCACACAAGTTTGGCTCGAGAGCAAGTTAGCCACGCCAACGTTTGGAGAGAACTCGTTTGACGAAGAACCAGTTGGAAGACACCTGGCTGTAACTCCCCCACCGCCGCAGTTGACTCCAACGAGCCATCTTGTGGATAAAGTCAGTTCGGACTATATTTGGAAGAAATGTATCATTAAAGAGGACAAATATTTTACAAACCCAACAAGTGGCTATACTCCGGTTAGTAATTATTGTAGCATTATTTTTACTTTATTATAGTTAATTAATTAAAATTAATTAGTTGGTTAATTATTCTTCAGACTAATGTTGCAACCGATTTCGAAATAAAAATCCTTTCCCAGCTGAACTAATTACTATATGGCTGGATTAAGAAAAGTACTAATCTGTATAATTTAATGTCAATTTTTGCAGAAAGATGATGAAAATATATTCTGCTGCTGGTCTGTTCTTCGTCTGACGTCTACGTCTACATTTTTTGTAATCATCGGAACAATTGCTAGTTGTATGCTAGGGCTTCTAACGCCGCTCTATGCATACTTTTTAGGTAAATCCATCGAGGTTAGCATTTTGCATTGATATTCTGACACATATTTATTCTTGATGTTAACGCATTTGAAATAGCCATTTTGGTTGTGTTTTGATTACTAATCGTATATCACTTGAAGATCTTGGGAATGAGCGACAAGAAAGAAGCCTTCGAAGAGTGTAAAAAATGTGCAATCTATTTACTTTTTCTGGGTCTTGGCTCGTTCGTGGTGGTATTCATCAAGGTAAGTTTACCACGATCTCTGACAAAGAGATATTTAGAAAATCATTATTTTTTATTCTATAGTAATTATATGAATAATTCATTTTATATATTAATTAATATTATTCTTGTTGCACTAATGCTGCTAATTACCAAAATAATTGCGAATAGACCACAGTTCTAGAAAGTGGATCACTTAGGTGTTTCAAGAAAGTTCAAAGACGTTTATTCACAGCCATACTCCGCCAGGAATTACGTTGGTTTGAGCTTCCCGAAAATAATAACCATGCTCTTCAAACCCGACTCAGCAGGGATGTGGCAGGAGTGAAATACGTAATAGCAATAACATTAATTTCTAAACGATTCTTAAAACCATTAAAACCCGGATTCTTTAGATCGTTAAGACATTCTACGATGCCGTCGGTCACTATTCAACGGCAGTGATTTCATGCACAGCAACGGCATTTTGGTTAAGTTCCAACTATGGAGCTCTATGCTTGGTCCCGCTTTTCGTTTCCATTACCTCGACGCTGTTAGACGCCACACTGGTCACGCATATAGAGGAAGCGAGGAAGGATAGAATCAAACTTTTACGCGGATTGATTGCTGAGTTATGTAACAAGCGCCAGTGCATCCGCGCATTACAGCTCCAACCCTACTTTTTGAATAGACTAAAAACTACAATTGAGAGTACATACACATCTCGGTAATATTGGCTTAAACTGTTAAAGAGTTAAGTTATTAAAAATGTAATGTTAGAAAGCTGGAATTATTGGACATTTTATCACAAATTCCTCATTTCCAATTGTTTAACGAAGGAAATGCATGATACTCGTTTATGTTCGGGCGTTGACGTTTGGATTCTCACAAGGGGGAGCATTGTTCATGTACGCGGTTGCTATGCTGCTAGGCGTTCAGTACATGAATGAAGACGAGCTCAAGTTTAGCACAGTGATAATGTAAGTTCATATAATTTTGAAAGTCGGTAAAGCTACTAAATGATCTCCAGGATTCTTTTGCATTTCCAGGGTATCGCATTTAATGGTAGTAGAAATGATGAAAGTTGGCGTGGCTATTTCCATATTACCAACAGTAACCAAAGCCTTGGTATGTGGAGCTAATATTTTGCAAATTATTAAAAGGCAGCCGAAAATATGTCTTGATAAAGGAAATGCTAAGGTTACATCAACTATTTTGTATCTCAATTATTTATTAGCGTAGAACGAAATAATTACATAGAAGTATAAACTATGTAATGCGCGATTCGCTAACTAGGATAATGGAATAACTGTACCACTTGCTCTTTAAAACTGAACCACGCTCCTTTGTGAATAATAACGCAATTTGGCTTGTTTGACTTTAGTAGGAGATTAGTGGCGAAGTAGAGTTCCGTAACGTCCATTTCTGGTTCGAATGCTTACCTAACCTGCGATTACTAAATGAAATATCGTTCAAAGTGAAAGCCGGGAAGACACTTGCAATAGTTGGGGTCGCTGGTTCAGGAAAGTCTATTTGCCTTCAGTTGCTTTTACGTTTGCGAGATGCGCCCCTTGGCACAGTGGTTAGTATTTTAATTACCGGCTTAATCGGTTATGTTTTAATTTAACCTGTTATTTGGAATGTTAATTCGCATTATTGTGAATCGCTGGGTGTTCCGCAGGAAGTCGATGGCGAAGATATTCGTAACCTCAACTGTGTCCAGCTGAGGCAACAGATAGCGTTACTATCCTCGGAACCACTTATTGATGACCAAACTGTAAAGGAATTTATTGCTTACGCCGACAATTCTCGGCAAGTGGAGGATGGCGAGATTATTGAAGCTACGAAAAAAGCTAATATTCACCTGCTAATATCAAGTCTCCCTAAAGTAAGTCGTTTCTTAAAAATCTGTATTTTGTTTGTAAGATCCTTGTGATTAAATTAGATTCATTCCTTGTCAGGGTTATGACACTGTGCTGGGGTCTGCTCAACTAACCATCGGTCAGAAGAGAAGGATACTTCTAGCCAGAATGTTCCTGAAGAATCCAAAGATTTTATTAATTGAAGAATCAAGCACAGCGTTGGATTCTGAATCTGAGCGCAAAATATTAAGCTCATTGGAACGTCTTCGGTCAGGAAGAACTTGTATTATTCTGGCTCATCGCGTGCGCACGGCTCAACTTGCGGATTACATTTTAGTATTCCACCAGGGCAAAATTCGAGAGCGTGGGACTCACAAACAGCTTATGGCTAGTGGAGGGGTATACAAGCAGATATTTGAGGCTCAGAGTGGGAAAAATAATCTTTTTGAGTCTACGTTGATTCATAAATTCGAGGAAGATGTACCATATAATTACGGAGATTTCGAAGTTTCATCCGTCACATTTTTAAAGCCTAAAAGATCTGCTTCCTTACCTAATGTGGCTTCAGATAGTCCTCACCCTTCTTCAACATCACTAGGTGTGCCATCACTAGGCTTCGAAGAGTTTGCGGACAACATAGTCCACAACATTTCTCGAGGATTCCTCCATCTTTTTAGCTCGTCAGTGAGGAAGAGCAAAAGTATGAGCGTAAATTGGAAGAAATAGGTCCAAGTATCACTCGTTTAATTATTGCTTGGAAACTATAAGGATCTTGTCCTCTTTTTTATTTATCGTATTAATTATTACTAGTAACGATTAAAAACAACAACTTTACAGGGTACTGTGTTGAAACAGTAAACATATATGTCTTAGTAATAAGGCTTTTAGTACACTAAGAATGATAACATATATTTCCGCGGACACCATGGTCTCTGGATCAGTTTGACTTATTCATATAGAAGAGCTAGGAATCACCAGACAAATGCACAAGATAGCTGACTTATCTCAAATCTACAGATAATTATATTATTTATACTGTCCACCTTTCCTCGAATTAAAAATAAATACACGTTTGTTCTTATTGTCGAATGATAAAGTAGATAACATCCAAATATGTCGATAGGGCTACACTCCACTTCTTATTCCATTAGTACTTGTTAATGACCAGTAATACCATAAAAATAATACAACATTTGCTTTGAATCAAGGTTCATATTGCAAGAATCACATTCAACTCAGTACCCTCTCGTACATATACTAAGTGCTTTAACGTTACATTCCTTAATGAACTGGAACGAGAAATATAACAAAGATGAATGATAAACATATCTTATGATAACAGATCAGACATGCCACAATAATTGGCAGGCCTGAAACATGTGCGAACTCGATGAGACGAGATCTTGGAATCAATTATAATGAGTACAAATTGCATGAATAGTACACTAATGTTGGTAGAATAAATAAGCGTAGCCTTCTTTCTCTGATAACTTGTAATCCATGTCAATTCAAACATGGTAGTTACTTGATGGTTCGAATCCTCTTGGACCATTATGACATGGTAGGAACCACATAAATATAGATCCCCGGCCGCATATTTCGCTTAAAAGTGCCATTTTTGGTTTCCGAGGTCGTTGTCTTCCAAGTCTTTTTACCTGTAAATTGGCAATACATTGTTCACGATTATAATATGCATAAGCTTAGTTTCTTATTCAGTTATTGAGTTAAGCTAATTTGTACAAACTCTAATCTCTAATACAGCCTAGATTGAATTTCTCCACCCTATACATCGAGCAAATTTATTTTAAATGTATATTATTATGTTGTCAGTTGTCACATGTATTTACATTTAAACAAATATACGGATATTAGAAAAGACTCATGGTAGCGATATTGTTAAATTGAACTGATATCCAAATCGTCTCTATGAAATTTTCTTAATTATTATACAGGTAATAAAAATGACAAAGTTTATATTCACGATATACAGGTAATGTATAATTAAGTAATCCTAATTAGGAAAACACCGTACTTCTGATGGCATGTGTATCTTAACTTATACAACAATAACAACATATATACAACAAATAATAACTAGACGACGTAACAAAACTTACTTGTTCCACAGCGGTTTCATCAGAGAACACGGCAGAAAGTTGATCGATCATGATAGCCAGCACAAACATACCAAAAAGTAGACTTTCCAGCATCAGGATAACCGAATGCAATCTAAAATATATATTAAAATAAGAAATACTTGAAACACCCAAAAAACAAATAAAATAATTGAAAATGAATTGTTTTCCTCTTTTTCACTAACACTCGCGACTGCTTGACAAGCAAATCAGTAGGACAATACGGACAGTCAGTGGTGGTCCAGCTGTATACTACCAATGAGGCAGCGTATCCAGACAGCAGTCCAACGTAGATTAGAAACTGCATAAAATACTTTTGATTCCATTCTCCAACGCAATTGTTTATCCTGTAATTTTTTGAACCAATCTTATTACCTCTGAAGTAAGATTTAGTACAATTAGATGCATTGTCGTAATACTAACGAGCATTCAAGTAATACTAACGAACTAATTCTGGACAACTCACCATGGACAATGATGGTCCATGCGTCTGATACATCTATTGCAGATTCGGCAATGATGAGCTCGAGGTGGTCGATAGGCCTCACAACGATTGCATATTGTCCAGTTTTCTTCACCGTCCTCACTGTGTTCTGCAAATGTTCAAAACATGGTTTAGCACACGTACAAATACACAACCAGATTAAGAAATAACTGAATGGAAATCAATGGAAATCAAATAGCACCATTATCAAGGAATAAGAAGGTAGTTCTAGAGTTACACGTTAGTTATAATATAGTACCAAGGCTTAATAAACAAATCCCCCAAAATTACCTTTAGCATGATAATCCGAAAAATCAATCCTTGACTGAGGTAAAGGAACGATGCCCGGGTCTGAGAGCACAGCTCTCATATGAGCCGCAGCTAAAAATCCTATGATTGTGTTGAATACGACGAGGTGAAAACTCCCCCATAGGCTACGAATAAAAAAGAAACCACTCAATTAAATACCTATCAAACTCCTTGTAAATAACAATATATACAGGAAGAACAGTTATACTGATTCCTGTATAAATCCCTTACCTGTCATAGAAAGATGTGAGAATAATCCATCTCGTGACAACATAATCTGCGTAAAATACGGCCGCATAAGTAATGAATACACAGATTATTCCACAAGGGTCCTTTCGAAAAACAGGCATCCTCCTGATTCCGCACCCGTGTACAAACTCCAACTGACCGAGAGGGGAAGGAATAAATCACAATTTATTTACTCACACAGGGAATCACAATAACTGATTTTAAGCGTTCATAGTTAAGGCCTACTCTGAAACTCTCTATACATCAGCGTTGACGTCACTGATTAAATTATAATTAATATGGTTATCTATACTCCTAAATCACTTGTAATCATTTGATTAGTCTAATGTACAAAATCTGTATAGAAGCATAATTTTCCCTATGAAATAATTGCTCTTCCGGTTGGTCTTGACTAGAAAATAGATGAGTAACCAACAACTTAGGTAATAATGAGCTCCCCAGAAAAAAAACACATATTATGCCCGAATTGCTCAAGCCTAACATTTGAATTTAGGACAACAAACTCTATGCCTCCCAGACGTTTGCCGTATATTTCCTGTGTCAAAACCTATAGAGCTCATCTCGCATCGTTCTTCGTGTGGTGCATACAAAGCTTATTTCTTCCTATACCTTCTTCTTCTTTGATGCTTTAAACTCGCTCCTTGAAATGAGTCCATTGACTTACATATTTACTTATTTCACCATAAGAACATCATCAATATTATATTATTGTTCATCGTGATTAAATCACTCTTGTGAACTTCCTTTCGCTTACTTCAAGCTATATAGATACTTAATTAAGTATATGGGCAGTAAGTGGTTTCGCGCTAATTAAATTTCTTTATTAGCCATCCATTTATTATTGTTTTGTTTTGATTCTCTGCACACTACAACTACACACCTCCAGAACTCTTCACCTCAAGAATAATAATTGAACTATATATTTCGGGGTAATTCAACTAATTAACAGCAATCAGTTCATGGCTTCCGGTATTTTAAAAGTATCTAATTACTAAATCGAAGCCTAAACCTTCGGCAAACATCTCCTGTTGTTAGGTTGGGCGTTGACGTTACATGATTGAATTTATTAAAACTAATATGGTTACTTAGATACTCCGGAACCACTTACACGCAAATTCATTATTCTAATGTAATAAAATTGGGAATAAATTGCGTGTATATGATACTCCATAGAGCCTGGCAGTTAGTTTTCCTGTCGTTTACTGTAATAATCTCTGTAAATATTTTTGGCAAAGAATTAGGGTGTTGCTTTTGCGTCGCTTATTGTTTCTCTGTCCAATATTACCCCAATTCTATTCTGGTTGAATGAACAAGTGATGCCTTGAAGTCCGGAAAGTAGTTGGTAATTTAGTATCTGTACAGTGGGGTAGTAAAAAGTGCAAAATGTAAAATTATCCACGAATCCCCGAATTCGGAACTTAAATGAGTGCATAGAAGTGCATATGTATGATTAAAATATTTTATTCAGCTAAATAAGTATTCCATCACAAAATTGTATAATAAAAAAGAATATGTAGATTTGCGTAAAATTAAGCAGCTTGATTGATATTTTGAGACAGAATTAGACAAGTAGAATTATTACATTCCATGGCTAGCACTAACAATCGGAATATCACGAACTCTTCTATGCAGGTAAATAGATGAGTATAAATACGTAAGTACCTCCAATTAACATTGACAAAACTTCGATCGACGATAGAAGCAAATTCAGAAATTATTTGAATCTGATATAAACCATTTCGGAATTACAAAATACCATAAACTTCGCTTAGTTTGGCATATGAACTACCGGCAGATATATTTATAACTAGCCGGAGGAATTAATTGTATGTGGAAGTTGTTTTCGGTTTGCTGTAAGAGTCGACAAAACCCAATACGCTTTTACGTAGGAACTTTAAATTCCATCAGAGGGATAGTCACGTCGTTCATGTGGGGGAATACAATCACTCTCTGCAAAAAGAAAATATTACAATTAGGAAACTTGCAAACAGTCCTCGGGCATAATATTATTGATTTTTTAAATAACTTACCTGAAATTCATGCAATAATTTTTTCTGAATCCAGTCTGTTACATGCGTTAAATTTACTGCTCGGGCACCAAACTTTGGTCGAGCACTGATTTGCATAGCAGGATTGTGCCGGAAACCCATCCACAAGCGGTCTGTAGGTGCCGGAGGAATATTCAGTACGAGAGTGCCAATCAGACTCTTTAGTTCAACACAGAGAACTAAAGGTGTATTGGCCACATTGGCAATGGCTTTCTTAACCACTTTCATTTCCGTTGCATGCTGCACATACTTCGAACTCGCAATTTTCTCTGCCATTTTGAGAATCTTCTTCCCTTTTGAAGATGCTCCGCTCTCGTTTGCATTTTGTACATCGTCTTTGGGAGCAGAATCACTATGGGCAAAAAAGTCGTCGGGATTTGTGTCATCTTCGGACGATTCGCCACTGTCGTCTGCATCCGAATCGAACATATTAGCAACGGTTTGATGGGGGGTTGAAGAATTAGACGTGTTGATTGTCATAGCCGATGATGTTGCGAACGTGGGATTTTCACTACTATTTACGAACCCTGAATTTAGATTTGTTCCGTTTGCTGACGGAAGCTGTGCAGACTTTTTAGTTGAAGCACCTGCAGAAGAATCAGGTACTGCAGATGCTGAACCATTTGATGGTGCGTTAGAGGTAGCACTGCTACTTTGTGGAGCGTCGTCTGGAGTTTCTTGGCTAGGGGACTTTCTAAGCTTCAGTAGATTCAACTTGGTCTCAAGCGTAACAGTTATATTACCATCGTAGGTCAGGTCTAGGTCAATCCATAATCCTTGACTATCTAACATCGGAGATGAAGCTCTGAAAAGCACGAAGGAAGTTTTTAATGATACCTCAAATGTTTTAATTTAACAAATAATAAATTATGAGAATGTTACCCACCTCTGTATAACAGGTATGGATGATCCCAAATCCAAATCTCTAACAACCAGTGTGTCCAGAAACTGTGGACGTCTTATATAATTAAACTTTTTTTGAATCAGATCATTAACTTTGGCTGTCCAATGTGGAGAACGAAGGAAGTCATAGAAAAGTCTTCCCAAGAAAGCGTTTAAGAAAACAGGGCTGTGTGGGACGGTAAAAATTTTTTCTAGCACCAAGGAGTCATCTAAAGCAGGAGATCCCTTACGAGATGACGCGGGAGTTTCATCTACTTTGCTGCTGACACTGTTACTACTACTTTCAGACTTTTCGGAGGTAATGGAGGAATCCTTTTTAATTCCGTCACCCGAAT
This sequence comes from Lipothrix lubbocki, assembly GCA_034696945.1. Taxonomy (NCBI): domain Eukaryota; kingdom Metazoa; phylum Arthropoda; class Collembola; order Symphypleona; family Sminthuridae; genus Lipothrix; species Lipothrix lubbocki. Next base: position 124,450 of record JAQGAK010000155.1, read on the forward strand.
CTTTCCCATCTGGTTTATTCAATGTGCCACTTTTCTCCAAATTTTCGTTCGCCACATTCGGAATGATTTTACGCATATATTCCAAATACTCTTGCAATTGTTCCTGCTCATTCGTAGTTGCAGAAATTGTTTCACAGGAATCAAGACATCTTGATCCGGTTGTAGCTGAAGAAGTGAGGCGGCGGAACCTAATATCAACAATTTACAAGAATGAGCGAATCCATTCGAAGATAATTTAGTAATATTAATAATAAATTACAAAAAAAACTAACCAGTCATCTTTCTCCCGATCTGTCCTAGAGAACAGATAAATGACCTTCTGGCTGGAGTCCTCTCTAACAATTTCTTTTTTTGGCTCGACGACAGATTTTTTGTCACCCTGTGAATTGGTGGCAGATGGTTGTTCGGCCGACGTTGAGGATTCACTAAATGTATTTTCGTTAGGTGATATTGTTGTCAGTACGGAATGATTAGGTAGTCGGATGGCAATAGGATATTTTTTATTCCAAGCTCGTTTTCGGGCTAATCGTTCCGGGGCAATGAAAACTGTAGCACCCGATAAATTATACATACAATGTCTAACAAACGTAATATCTGAAGTAATAGGGCTATCATTCCACAACGGGCGCTTTGGTATTCTATGCTTGGGGTGAGGGTATGAAACGTATAACGTAAAACCTTCCAGGCGGACGAAAACTAAACGAGTCAGCCCGACATGACAAGTAAACGGATCGTATTCGCCTTCAAACTCAGTCATCCAGCCCTGAAAAAATTTAAAAGTTCTTACATTAGTTTAATTTCTTTTTTGTTGTTATGAGAAATCATTCCTGAATCTGTGTATCTTTCATATTATGCGCAATTTTGTTTCTAGTAGTTTAGATTTTCATACAATAACAATAATCCATACCTGAGAACGATCGCTGTAGCGCTGAATATCTCTATCGACATCAAGAGAACTGACTGTGGCGAAAGATCCTCCTTGCGCATTGCTTTGAGGGCTGGAAACATCTAAATTACTTTGCACAGCTGTTTGAATGTTATCGCCCCCCTGACTACTCGTAGGATTAGGTTTTGACAACAGGCTTTGCTGAAAAATTATGACGGAAATTCCACCGACTAGCATCCATAAAAAAGGGGCGATAAACAAAGTTCCAAACGGCAAAAATAAAGCAGCAGCAACTAATCCTATCAAATATTTGGTCCACTCGTTGCTAGCAAGTGACGTAAAAATATTGTTTAAAATAGCTACAGGTTGTAGATCTTCATTTCGAATTTGAATGACAGTCTCAGACAACGGCAAATCCTTGTGGTGCCGAGGATGCTGGTAATATACTGGAGAGTAGCCGCCAAAGTATTCTTGGAGAAGGTCAGGAGCAACATTAAATTTCAATACTTGGTCTAAATGATTATCTTCATTTTGTATAGCATTTGCCAAATAGTCTAAACCCACTTCTTCCACATCTTCATGAAATTCATCTTGACTTTCCAATACACTTTTAGTCATGTTTTGAGTCATGCTATGCTCTGTATCACCAGCAAAACCAATATGCTCAGCAATAGAAGTAGATGGAGGAATTATTCCAGTTTCTTCAGGAATGAACTGTGAAAAGATTGATTTTCTTTTATCTTCAATAGCTGTAATGATTTTTCCTTTAAGATCTAAATCCAAGGACAGAGATCGTTTTTCCCATTTGTTCGCCCATTTGTGTTTTAGCATTTCCTTTAATGGTGATACATCCCCACCGGAAGCAGCGGTCTTGGGAGAATCTGGAAGCGACTGCGGCTTCTCATCTGAAATCGAGAATCAAGATCATTAATGATCTTCAATCAAATTTTTTCATCTTCAAAAGATCATTTTACATAATTATGAGTTGGAAATACAAGTGCTCAAGTTTCAAGTACCCGCAGTCGGATCCTGTAGCATAATCTCCTCTATTTCTTCATTTTCAGGACTGAAGCGGAATGACGGGAACGTACTACTGGATGAAGATCCTTTGCTTAGTCCTGAAAGGGTTATTTTCCCCTTTCTGCTCTCCGACATCCTGTATTAATCACCAGACCCCAACGATATCTAAAAATGACAACGAATAAATTGAAAATGATAAATAAACTATTAAATTCGAGTTCCTTACTGTCACTAATGCTTGGCACTACAAATACTTAATTATTTATACTAAAAGCATAGTGTCACTACAATATTATTTCATATGACCGTCACGCTCAAGCAATAATCCCTTGCTGCTCACTATTTAACTTTAAAGTTAGTTGTTAACAGCGTGTCCATTGCTAACAATAACAGAAGATTTACTAAATTCGTTCTTCACACAATCGCTCTACCGCGGTATGAAGATAATTCCAACGTACCACAAACGAATCTTTACCTTTAGTATACGTATAATCCTACTCGAAATTTGTCCTATAATATATATTCTACTATAGTAACTCAATACTCAGTTAATACTGTATTATTGTAACTTCCGTACTTCCGTCATGTCTTAATAAATGAAATAACTCTTCAAAAGAACGACAACACTTATTTTGTATCTTGTATACATGTTGTTTTGATTTTTAGTGCTGTTGAGACCTGTCGTTTGTATGTATAGTAATGGACTGAACTGTAGAGACTAAACTGAAACGTTCTTTTGCCGTCAGCAGTCATGCTACTATACTGTAATAATTGCAAAATGTGTGTACTACAAACTAACGAGGACTGGAAACGATTACTGTAGGTATGTTCTACATTATGTGTACTCTCCGCTGACAACCCACTGACTCATTGCATGAATTTCGTAATCATGCACTGTACAATCGCAATGACAGCCTATAAATAACATTAAAACTTCAACCCAAGTTTCTGATGAGTATAGTAGGTATAGTACTGCCCTTTAAATAATCATATTGTCAGATCTAAAAAGCTTGTAAAGTTGCAAAAAGAATCGAAAAATCCTGTGTCACAAATGTGCACGGTGTTACGTTGAGCATTATTGATCCACAGTGGGGATGTACCTATATATTACACTTGAGCTACCTTGCCTTGCCTTGTAGTTTTTACCTGTGTGGTGTACTTACTTATACTTTCGTATATAATATGCATGTTCGCATTTGCACATAATAATCGTCGATTAAACCTGCCTGTTGCATTCTGCACATAGGTATACTTGCATGTTGTAAGTTTGTGTATACATACGGAAGAAGCGAGGTGTCAGGTGTCATGCAATCCCATCAACATCACGGGGAAATCAAGATAAAAAATGACATTTGCTTGGCTTTGTGTAAATCCCATCTCACACTGATCGTGAGCTACAGTATATAGAGATGCCAAAGGTACAAACTAGCAAAGTAAAAATTGCAAAAAGCGACTTCAAGGTTCGACGTATTTACCTGTGTCTGCTAAAACTGCTAATGCTATACAGAGTTACAGACCTGAGTATAAGTAAGTATACCCGTCCGACTAGAATAATGCTCTAAATTGAATTTACGCAACTCCATTTTTTCCTGAAACCCCATCAACCTCTCTATATTCTCATTACCTCAATTGTGGAATATTCCTACCCTTCAAAATTTCCATTGCTTCACAAAATCACCAAAACCACTCAAACATGCCATACCTGCTATATATTACAAATTACAACTGTACCTATATATATACAAGCCTATACTTAATACTTCATAAACCTCTATCAAAATCAAGAGCATGGAATGTTAGACTTTACTACCTCAAAGATCTTTAATTTAACATAAGAACAACTATAGTTAACAATGTGATTCCTCATCTCATATGGCTTGCAACTTGCAACCTTGCAAGACAAATATGCAGGAATTTACTATTGAATTACCCACAATACTTTACTAAAAGACGTTGTTATTTATTTAATATTGCTTAAAAGTTTGCTTAATTTAATTAATATTGCTTGAATTAACGTATGTATATGAAAGTAGGAGCCCACCAGGCACTTTACGGAGTTATATAATCGCCAGTTGTCGTCACACTTTACTTCTTGTATTATATTATTTTTGAAGACATCCTGTTTTTATTTTTAAGGATTTACAGAAATCCTGAAGCAGAACTTCTGACGTCAAAACAAAAACAGGAATGACAATATAGAATAAATTATATGCGTTAAGTCTGTTGCTTTGACTGATGAAAGTCTGTCAAATCCGACCCCATATTATTTACTGATTTCCGAGGAAACCATAGCGTTCGTCACATGCAGAGAGAGCATTGAAAGTTTAGGAAAATAACTGTCATGCCGAGTCATATGAGATTGGAGTTGAAATAGAAAAATGAAAGGGATCTTTTATTCTTACCAGATTGGGTCGAAGAACAAAAGAGAGCAATGACGGGAACGGTACGACGATGATCGACGACACAGGAAGAGATAGTATACGACACACATTAAAATAAAATCAGATCAAAATGGGAACTTCTATATAAATTTGTGCTGAGATGACAATCGCAATGTAAATATAAAATATCACGTTTTTATAACTCGTCACATATACCCAATGATTCATGTATTGGAGAACTTGTATCAGTCAGTCCGAGAGAGGATAATGTTGACTTTTAATATAAATTATATACGCACAGGAAAATATCTTTATAAAATAATCACGTTTTTAGGAGGAATATAATAGATAGAGAGCTGCGGATTGTATAGAGTGAATGAGACCAAACGGCGGATTGATGTCAGAATTACTATTAATACACTAATTTAAAAATATATAGAGACTGGACTAGAAATGAGTAGAACTATATTGCGATAATCTTGGTTAATAGCTTTAAATGCGGTTTCCTACTGTGCACCTATACTCTACAATAATAATATTATCACTATTTAGTTAAAGGTTAGCCATTAAATATAGCGTAATTACACCACGTCGCGTACTTCACAACTTCTCAGGCTCTGAACTTCTCTGATTAAATGTGGATTCATCATTCCCATGTATACTTAAGGAAAATCTGAATCGAGCGCGCGACGTCTTCTAACAACTTCCACTATAAAAGTTAAGAGTCAAAACGAGTGTCTGCTGAGCGATTCCAAATTGATTACCTCTTGCACGTCTCAAGTGCGATACCCTTGTGTATTGCATTTATTGATTCCGAAAACTTTTAGGGGATTCATGCCGAGCCTAAAACTGTAGCCTATATGTCCTACATTTTATTACTCCTCTAGTATCTCTACTCTACTGCCACAACATCTCATCTTCTCATCCCTGCCGTTCTTCTTGCACATATGCTACCGAATCGCAAAATCGCACAACATGAAAATAAAATCTTGTGTACGCATATTACGTGAGTATATATGTCATCATTTGATACAACTGCAAGCGTACATTGTATTTGGCTAAAGTTTTACAACTTTGTAATAAATAAAATGAGGCTTTTTTAAAATTAGCAAATTTTTGAGAAAAATTATGCAATAGCTAATTGATGTTTACTTAAAAGTGTAAAGTAGCGGAATAATTTATTATTATTTCGTAAAAGGAAATTTAATCAATGCATATTACAAGTATTACAAATATTAGTACAAATATTATCGAGGACGTTACGACGTGAATTTAGAGACGCCCGTTAGAGTGGAAAGTCACTGTAATATAAAACTATAACCCTCAGGTCCTTTTCTTAACCTCAGGGAGGTATGGATCGTATTTGAGGTAGATATGACCATTCCACTTCTTGATTCTGCGGATCAGAATAAAATATTTGATTTACAGATTAATGATAGATTCATGTTTAGTGCCTGTAAAAGCGGCGAATTACTTGAATCTTTATTCTCGGGAATTTACGAAATCCCAAGAATTCGTGAATTCCATCGTTTTATGAGCGGTCAATTACATACAGGTGTACATTCAATAAAAGACAAACCTGGGCAGCAATTATGTAAAAGCACTCTAGAGGCTTGAAGTAATTTGTCGTGCCAAATTGCGAATGTCAATAGCCCGGAATTTATGGTAAAGTTGAGCGCTGGTTTCTCTCAAGTATAGTGTCCGAGAATACGCTATTTGGTGGTAATTTAATAGTTCACGAATGCATCAGAAACAGCAGTACTGTATACTTTTAATGGATTCAAATTTAAGAAGTAACAAGTCTTCCAAAATTTAGAGTCTCATGTACGCCCAAGCTGTAAATTTGATAATATTTGAAATTTGATGAATACAGAAATACAGTACAAGAAATAAGTAAATTAAATTAAGGGAATATGTGTAATTACCTTTTCGCTTTCCCAAGAGTTCTTTTATACGAAATGTGATAAGATGAAATATAGTTTGACACACGGCATAGAAGCAAATTATCTTGTAAAATGTAAACTTGCAAATTTATAGTAGCTCAATGACATCCGTATGGTTTTCCAATTACGTATTCATTAATAGCCCAATCAATCTGATGATAACAGTGCTAACTTTGTTAAACCACCTCTTGATGTATCTGTGAGAGATAAAATGACACAATTTAGAAGCCATTCATTGCTTAATAAGTTTTGAAATTTTTGCTTAAAACAACCTATACTACTTTGAGTTTTGTTAAATATCGCGATGGTGTGCAACCTCGATATTTAGGACATTGTATGAACACGAAGACGGTGCGGTGCACCAACGGAATCTGCCTTTTTCTATAATCCAAGAAAATTTGCGAAAATTCAAGTGTAGACTTGTGTAGAAAATAAAAACTGATACAAAGTAAGGAAGGAAGGAAGTCTCTTGTACATAAAATCTCTGATGTACAACTATATAATAATTCAAAATTTCAGTTTTTATAGTTTGCCATTCGATTTACATTTTCTTTATGTATATAAGACAAAAAACCCGCTTTCAAAGGTTGCATACGGACGTCGGAAGATTTTAATCACAGGATTAGGCATAAAATTATCATCTGTCTGGAACACGATTTCCCCATCAAATCCACCAACAGTTTTACTTTATCTGCTCGATCTTTAGCAGCTGCCACATGCTCATGCAGGGTTTCCACGTCTTGTCTTCTATTACTTGTATCTACTTTACCCTGCAATTATTCAGTTGTATTTTTAGATCAAAATATGCACCAACAATCGTATGACTTGTTTGGTAGTAATGAGTTGAAAAGGATAACTTTCAGTAAGGATAACTTACTTGTGAATTCATGCATGTATAACTTGAATTTCATTAAAATGCGGCATGTAGCCTATGGCATATATACTGGTAGTGAGGTGAGCACATTGGACAAGCAATTGACATGACTTCCTCTATATAGTCATGTCATGTAGTGGAAAATGAACGACACGACACCATTTTCAACTTGTCGCCAGATTGGCCAGATATTAAATTAATCACGCAATATCTAAAAGTCCATAATGAATTATCAATAAGCAAAACATTAACCAGTTTAAACGGAAAGCGCCCGGTAACGGTACACGATTCAAATATTTTTTCTTCTAGTTTAGTTACCAAGTATTATCCATATATTTTCTGTAGTGTCCATTGCTCAAAATCTCATTCGGTTTCGAGGGTACATACACGGCGGAGGTGTGAAGGATTTTCTATTGATTCTCTAATAACTGTTGACTGTTCTTCAGAATCATGGTGTGGTCTGACAGCAAGTAATTCCGACAGGAAGTATGCAATTTATTTTTAAACAGCTTTACCAGCCCGTCTCCGACTTGCAGAGAAATCAAATTAAACACTGTTTACTCAACAAAATGATTACAAAAGCCATACATCATTATTAATGTACCTAAATACTATCAGTAACTTCAGAGGCATCTACAAGTCTACGACATCCCGACCACACGACTTGTCGGATACAAGTTAACCGACAATTTTATCCAAAACCTTCAACTTGCCCAACAAAGTCTACCTGACTTTTATACAAAATCTTCGAGCTACCCAACATCTGACAAAAAATCGTGTCGGCTACAAGTTGGTCCACCAAAAAACCTTCAATTTACCAGACAAAAACAACCGACCAGCCTTGTCGGTTTCAAGGTATGACCAAGCTGACTCATAATAAAAAATGATTTATGAATTCAACCACTTACGTACCTATATAAGTTACCCGGACCCTTGGATGCCTTTGATGTCCAAATGATAATAATAATAATGCGACAACAAGGGGGAATAATTTCCAAATTATCCTTTATTAGGACCGAAGTGGGACGAGATGTTTCTTCCGTAAATTAATGAGATCTTCTGATTCTTATTTAAGACTCTCGTCTCTTTCATAGTACAATATTGCGAATACATGAACATTCTAGAATATTCTTAATTAGCATACTATAATTAATTTAATATTAATTATTAAAAATTAACATACTAAATTTCTATCCTATCTTATATGCATACATATTTCTATGTGTATAACACGCAGGCTATAAAGTTACCCGACTTTGAGTCAATAAATCCAATGTCGGATACAAGTTAGCCGACAAAATCCTATTTAGCCTACTTTTTACCCCTACGTGTTCTCCACATCACCCTAAAACCAACCACTTGCCGACTTGCCCGACATGCCGACAAAATCCACAATTCTCCTAACCAATGTTTTATAGGTTACGGTTATGTTAAATCTGATTTCATATTTATGTTCTTCCCGTCATTTGCTTCATTTTAAGTATAAGGTCGACGCCGTCGACGGGGTTGCGTTCAAAACTTGTTTTGCAGTTATGAATTCTACGGGGGCTGGAAGGATTGTGTGCCTTTAATTGTTAAAACTAGACCTAGCATTTACTTTCAGCCGAACTGACGTTTTCTGGCAATTGCCGCCATTGTGAAACCACTAAATTGGACGTTCTGCGCAAATAACATAAATAATAATACATACATGCAAAGTTACCAAAAACCTGTATTGTGCATAAAGGGTTTAATTTGGATGAAAACTAATTGTTTTTGACTTTTTTTTTTGAAAAAATAAAATCTCATTAAAATCTCATTAAAATCTTAGACACGTTAGCTCTGAAGTGACTGTATAATAAATACCGGGATAAGTAAACCCGAAGTTTCAGATTCGACGACTCACCAATAATAAAATTCTTGAATAGCCTTCTTTTCATTTAAGGCATTTATTTTATGGCGGCTTCCAGGTAATCCAATGGTCCAACATCTTCAGAAAATCACAATTCTGTATTAAGCAGTAAATCGAATTTATTTAAAATACACAACAATAAATTGGAGTTGTAAACAAAAGACATGTTACACCTATACAGCATTGACTTACCATAATGTTCCATAACGAATTATAACTTCAAAGACATTTATTTATTCCAATTTATAAAAAAGGTAAATTGCAGCAACTTTATAGAAATTTCTAATTTTTAATTAATTATAAATTATAATTTTGTTATGAAATTGCCTTTCCGGTAGTTCCAGTCCCCACAAAGGCACAAAAAAAACATTATAATGCCCGAATTTCTCAAGCCTAACATTTGAATTTAGGACAACAAACTCTATGGCTCCCAAACGTTTGCCGTGTCTTTCATGTGTTAATTATTAAAATTAAAAGACGTATAGAGCTCATCGATCTTCGTGGTGCATAAAAAGCATTCTTCCTATCATCATACCTTCTTTGCTTTGTTACTCCTCCTTTAAATGAGTCCATTAACTGTATATTTACTTTTTTACTACCTCAGTATTATTATTGTTCACTGTGATTCAATCACTGCAATCTTCATTCATTTCCACTAAAAGCTACTGAATTAAGTAAGAATAAGTATAGGTTCGGGGTAATTAATATTTCTTTAGCCATCAATTTATTTTTGCCTTTATTCTATACACTGCACACCTGTACAAAAGTCAATTAGCCCAACTCCGGTAATTTAAAATCATATTCGCAGCATACTTACATTGCACTACATTCTCAAACATCTCTGGTTTAAATAATCATTGTATGGAAATCAAATGAACATGAAAAAATGCACAAAAAACCTACGAATTGCTATATGCTAAAAGTTACAACGAGGAACTGCTGAGCTCACTTGCAAAATGTTCGAAATTCTGCCTTTCATGACTAAAAACGCTTAATCAGAAAATTTTAGGTCTAATAATCAAGTAATAATCAGTAATTTCAGACTTAACCGGAAACTCGACCATGCAAATTTTTTAGATTAACCCAAAAATAGCCAAAACT